>SJYQ01003180.1:228161-240169 GCA_006410935.1 Redunca redunca
CAGGATGTGATCTATCCTGGAGAAGGTTCCGTGAGCACTTGAGAAAAAGGTGAAATTCATTGTTTTGGGGTGAAATGTCCTATAGATATCAATTAGGTCTATCTGGTCTATTGTATCATTTAAAGTTTGTGTTTCTTTGTTAATTTTCTATTTAGTTGATCTGTCCACCGGTGTGAGTGGGGTATTAAAGTCTCCCACTATTATTGTGTTATTGTTAATCTCCCCTTTTGTACTTGTTAGCATTTGTCTTACATATTGCGGTATTCCTATGTTGGGTGCATATATATTTATAATTGTTATATCTTCTTCTCAGATTGATACTTTGATCATTATGTAGTGGCCTCTTTGTCTCTTTTCACAGCCTTTGTTTTAAAGTCTATTTTATCAGATATGAGTATTGCCACTCCTGCTTTCTTTTGGTCTCTATTTGCGTGGAATATCTTTTTCCAGCCTTTTACTTTCAGTCTGTATGTGTCCCTTGTTTTGAGATGGGTCTCTTGTAGAGACGTCTTGTTTTTGTATCCATTCAGCCAGTCTTTGCCTTTTGGTTGGGGCATTCAACCCATTTACGTTTAAGGTAACTATTGATAAGTATGATCCCGTTGCCATTTACTTTATTGTTTTGGATTCGGGTTTATACACCCTTTTGTATTTCCTGTCTAGAAAATATCCTTTAGCATTTGTTGGAGAGCTGGTTCGGTGGTGCTGAATTCTCTCAGCTGTTGCTTGTCTGTAAAGCTTTTCATTTCTCCTTCATATTTGAATGAGATCCTTGCTGGGTACAGTAATCTGGGCTGTAGGTTATTTTCTTTCATCACTTTAAGTATGTCTTGCCATTCCCTCCTGGCCTGAAGAGTTTCTATTGAAAGATCTGCAGTTATCCTTATGGGAATCCCCTTGTGTGTTGTTTGTTGTTTTTCCCTTGCTGCTTTTAATATTTGTTATTTGTGTTTGATCTTTGTTAATTTGATCAATATGTGTCTTGATGCAGCACTTGAACAACATATAAAGCATTTCATGAAAATCACTATCATGAGGACACTTTTCCTTTTCACTTCAGCCATATTTTCCAAACCCTTGACACACCTGCAAACATTACTGTCAGAAAAATGGAATTGTATATTATGGTGTTTATTATTATTTTATACTTATGATTCTTATCTTCTTTCGACTCAATTTTGAGGTGTTGAGGAATTACCAGGCATTATAATATTATTTTTAAAAATTTCATTGTGACTACTCTGCTTAGCACAGTGTGGATATCCTCAGAGCAAAAGTCAGGAGGATACCCCAGTGAAGGGGGAGGATATCAAAGCTCACCCCTCAGGAAAATTGACTCAGGAGACATTATCACACAAAGACTGACAAAGAGTGTCCACTGCTTTAGAGGTTTCAGGATCTCAGAGTTCCCCAAAGGAGAGAAAAGAAACAAGCTAGATCATCCCACCTGAAACCAACTCACCCGAAGATCCCATTTCTACTATTGATTGTCTCCAGGGCAGTTCCCACTTAGAATTCAAACATCATGTAAAACATTAAGGAGCTAATCAATATAACAGGAGCCCACAAAAATTTAATGTAACTGGAATATACTTCTTTCTTAATATCCAGAAAAACTCAGAGAAAGGAAGAAGCAGAGAGATTTGGAAGCTGAATCTGATTTCTGTGGACAAAATGTAGGGCTTATGTATGCTTCCATGGCCTTGGGGATTTAGACCCCAGAGAATTTCTTGATCTACTTGCTTTTATATCACATATCAAGAAATGACCTTGAATGTTTTTTTTATGTGGCAATTTGCAAGAAGGTAGTTTTTTTTTGTTTTTCTGAATCACTGTAGATGGCACCTCAAATAGTCTATTTCATGAATTTATTTTTAAAATAATTATAAAAAAATACATGAACTGAATAAGAAAAAGTGATGACTACAGTAAAACCCAAAATGAAAGATAAATAAGCTAAAATGAAACTGTTCAGAGATATTTACTGCTATTATATATATTTACTGTGCAATTTCTCTTTCCCATTCTGTGTATGAGGTGCGTGTGTTTTGAGATGTATAAGCAATATAACTCGGCCTCTGATTTTGTTGCTTAACCTAAGTAAATATTATTGTCTTCAGAAACAGTGATGTTCTTTACTGAAACTAAATTGTGTTTTCTTCTAAAAATAAGCAATGCACACTTCCTAGCTTATATTAATACAATTAACTAATACAGCCTCTTAAAAATGGCAAATGCATTTTGGAAACATGTTTAAGTCTCTAAAACCTCAGGGTGTCAATCAATCTACTGGTTCTACTACAGTGAAATATCACACAGTTAGACCACTGACTTGCCTGGTGGTTCGATGGTTCAAAAGAAAAATAATTCATCTGCAGTGCAGGAGACGTAGGTTTTATGCTTGCCTGGAGTTGGGAATAACACTTGGTGAAGGAAATGGCCACCCACTCCAGTATTCTTGCCTGGGAAATCTGTTGGACAGAGGAGCCTGGTGGGATGTAGTCTATAGATACACAAAAGATTTGGACACAATTTAGCGACTAAACAGTAGCAACAAATGCTTCCCCTAGGCTCCTGACAATCTGAATAACACTTGCCAGACTCTACCAGCAAGCCATAACACACTAGAGGCTGTTTTCCACCAGGCACAGCATTTTTGTACATAGTACGGTCTTGATCCAAAATCCCACAACTCTGCATGGTTATTCTCTCACGGAGATAGACTTGAGTTCCACAATGCATCTTCCCCCCATTGCTGACACCTCTGTACTCTGGACTAACTTTGGAGCCAGTATCTACACCCTAGTCACCCAGAGCTAGCAACCTTGTTGGATATTAGTTTTCCATGCTGCACAAGAAATTGCCACCAACTTCGAGGCTTAAACTGCTATCACAGTCTCTGTAGCATAATAGTCTGGGAAGTGCTTGTGTAAATTCATAAGATACGGGTAAACTATTTTCAAAGTCATTTAACCCTGTACTCTTATCTGAAATGCATAAGCATTTAACTTGCTACACATTTTCCCCAGTATTTGAAACTATTATTCATTTTAGCTCTTCTAAATGGAGTACAGTAGTTTCTCCTTGTGGTTTAAGTTTTAATTTTAATAAGAACGTCATTGATGACTAGCTATACTTACTATTTTTTCATGTGTTTATTTGTGTGTTCTCTTTTGTCAAATGTGTGCTCAGATAGTTCATCAAAACTCTAAGTAGGCTTTTTTCTTGTATTGAGTATAAAAACTTCCTCTGTATGTTTTACATTGAAATAATTTATCAAATATAAGTTTTGCAAATACTTACAATCTATGGCTTATATTTTCACTTTATTAATGGTGTCATTTATGCTTAAGAAACTTTTACCAAACATTTTTTAATGGCAATGAAGCTCCTTTTATTGTTTTTTAAGGATCCATCCTTTTTATGTTCATTCAAAAAATTATCATCAGAACTTTTGAAAGATTTTTTTTGTTTTATGCTAAATATTTTTCAGTTTTCATTTTTATGTTTACATCTATGATTCATTCATCTATGATTCCTTGGAAAGAAAGCTATGACAATCCTAGACAATGTATTAAAAAGCAGAGGCATCACTTTGTTGACAAAAGTCCATATAGTCAAATTTATGTTTTTTCCAATAGTCATGTATAGATATGAGTGTTGGACCATAAAGAAAGCTGAGTGCCAAATTGTTGCTGTCAAATTGTGGTGCTGGAGAAAAGTCTTGAGAGTCCCTTGAACAGCAAGGACATCAAACCAGGTCAGTCCTACAGGAGATCAACCGTGAATTCTCATTGGAAGGACTGAGGCTAAAGCTGAAGCTCCAACACTTTGGCCACCAGTTGAGAAGAGTTGACTCATTGGAAAAGACTCTGATGCTGGGAAAAGTAGAGGGCAGGGAGAGAAGTGGGCAACAGAGGATGAGATAGTTGGATAGCTTCACTGACTTAATGGACATGAGTATGAGCAAACTCTGTGATATAGTGAAGAACAGATTGCTGTCATGCACGCCTAAACACTTTAGTCTAAGACAATACTTGGTCATTGTATGATTGGAATAATTGTGTTGTTTATTGGTTACTTATATTTTCTTGTTACTGTGTGTTTGATTGATTAGTTCTTGGAGTCCATGTTGCTCTCCTGTCTAATTTTCCCAGACTTGTATTTTTAAGAGTATGTCATAAACAGTTTTATGCCTTCTTTGTATGAAGCTTGAACTTTCTCCTTAATCATTTTTCTACATGCCAACTGGCCAAAGTAGAAGAAAATAGCTTATTTCATCATATACCCATAAACTTTTAATACATTTGAATTCACTCAAAAATAATTTATAAATACTACAAAAAGCAGTCATTTTAAAACAATTTTGGTTTACATATGGTTTACAGCTATTTTCAGAGAAGGCAATGGCACCCCACTCCAGTACTCTTGCCTGGAAAATCCCATGGATGCAGGAGCCTGGTAGGCTGCAATCCATGTGGTCGCTAAGGGTCGGACATGAGTGAATGAGTTCACTTTCACTTTTCACTTTCATGCATTGGAGAAGGAAATAGCAACCCACTCCAGTGTTCTTGCCTGGAGAATCCCAGGGACGGGGGAACCTGGTGGGCTGCTGTCTTTGGGGTCGCACAGAGTTGGACACGACTGAAGCAACTTAGCAGCAGCAGCGGCACAGCTATTTTACTAAACATTGATGTATGCAAAAATCAATAATCATCAATTAAATTCTATCCTGCCATATTAACTTAAAGCTTTATATTTATCAAAATATTTGAATCATCAATTATATCACAAGAACTGAACAATCTGTAGCATAGGATATCAATTTTTTTCAGAAATAAAATAATGAATTTAAAAATATTATGTGGAGTGACAAAGTGGTTTTGTGAAAACTAACCTTGTGAATGTATTTGTTACTGCTTTGTTCCTCAAGCTGTAGGTCAAGGGGTTCAGCATAGGAATCGCTACTGTGTAAAACACAGAAGTCACTTTGACTGTGAGCCGAGAAGTTTTTGGATTAGGAATGCAGTAAAGGAAAAGGATGGTTCCATGGAAGATGCTGATGGCTGTCAGGTGGGAAGCACAGGTGGGAAAGGTTTTCCAGTGCTCACTTGCAGAATCATCCCCATAACAGTGATAAAAATGAATATATAGAACATCAGAATAATCACCAGGCTGCTCGCCTCATTGAATATGGCAATAATAAAACATAACATCTGACTGATATAGGGATCTGAGCAGAAGACAGAAACAATTACAGAGTGGTCAGAGATAAAATTATTTATGGTGCTAGACTTGCAATAGGATAATGCAAAAAGGAAATATGTGAGTGTCATGGAGCACACTACACCCCATGAGTAAGACCCAGCCACCAAGAGAGCACAACACTTCAGAGACATCGCAGAGGTATAGAGCAAGGGGTTTCAGACTGCCAAAAAGTGGTCTTAGGCCATTGCTGCTAACATGAAAGTTTCTGCTACACCAAATAGGCAAGCGAAAAACAATTTCACAATAAAATCAGAGAAAGAGTTGGTTCTGTCCTCCACAATCAAATTCTCGAACAGTTTGAGTGTAACTACAGTAGAAAAAAACAGAAATCAACAAAGGACAAGTGGCTAAGGAAAAAGTACATGATCGTGTGGAGTTTTGAATTGACCTTGATGATTACGATCATGCCTAAATTCCCCACCATGGTGACTGTGTAGATAGACAAGAAAACAAAGAAAAGTGGGACCCAGAGTTCTGGATATTCTGAGAAACCCAGGAGAATAAGTGTGGGTATGATAGTCTGACTTCCTCCTGATAGCAGCATGATTCCTGTTGAACAAAGGACCAAGCATTATTACTGAAAAATAGAAATGAATAAAACAGAGAAACAGAGAAAGCAGAAGTTCATATGTCTCTGTGGAGTTGGTATATATTCTCCAGGTATGGTCCTCAAACCAGCAGCAGCAGGGACACCTAAGAATATGTTAGGGATGCAAATTCTAAACTCCCATCTCCAACCTCCTGAATCAAAAACTCTGGAATGTAGCCTACAGTCTGTGATTTATCCAACCCTCCAGGTGATTTCTGATGCATGATAAATTATGAGCACCACTAAAATACAGACTATTCATGCTATCATTTAAAATGCAGCCCTTAGTATTTTTAATATACAACTGAAATATAAATTTGGAACACAAAAGAAATTGTAAATCTCAAAATTTTGAGATGCCAAAAAGAAGCAGAGTACTGTGTTATGTTTCTAACAGTTACACTAAGGATCAAGGAGATCACATGAGGTATAAAAGTGCCATATAAATCTTAGTATAATATTTTTACATTCTAGTCATATTAAAGAATTAAGCAACCACAAAGTTTGTAAACTGGGATAAATCTTAAGTTGTAACTAGTTCATGTCTTTTATCTTGTGCTTAAATTAATTATGGAATCTTATTCATGAAATAATCATGTACCTTCCATCAAAGCCTCCATTAAGTTTGCACTGCCTCCTGGGATAATTTTTGGGTTTTTATATTGACATTTATATTGACATTTGATTCATTAATTGAATCTAATTAACTTATATTAATTATTTGCAAATGTGATTTTAGATCAATCTTTTTAATATAAAAGGCTTCCACAGTTGCTTAATGGTAAAGAATCTACCTTTAATATAGGAGACACAGGAGACACAGGTTCGATTCCTGGGTGGGGAAGAGTCCCTGGAGAAGGAAATGGCAACCCACTCCAGTATTGCTGTGGTCCTCCCTGATGTCTGAGTCAGTAAATAATCCACCTGCAATGCAGGAGACCACCTGCAATGCAGCAGACCTGAGTTCAATCCCTAGGTCGGGAAGATCCCCTGGAGAAGGAGATGGCAACCCACTCCAGTATACATCTAAAATTATAAGTGTGTATGACTTCCTCATGTATGACTCTGAAAAACCATGGACTGTAGGCCACCAGCTTTCTCTGTGATTCTCCAGGTAAGAATACTGGAGCGGATTGCCATTCCGTTCTCCAGGGTGTCTTCCCAACTCAGAGATCAAAGCCAGGTCTACTGCAGACAGATTCTTTACTGTCTCAGCCACCAATATATAATATAAAGTATATATAATGTTATAAGAAACAAAGTGATACAATTTATATTTATAAATTATATATAATTAATTATTATATTTACCAACAATAATTTTATACAAAATGCATTCAAGATACAGTGAAAATTACAAATTTTCTCTACCAATGAGTAAACCTCTGTTATGATGAGGCAAACTTGGAAAAGATGGGGAAGCAAGAGCTGCAATGTCTTAAAATTAATGGCCCCAAGATACAGACATAAAACTTAAGTAAAATTTGATAGATGTCTGCTTCATCTTAGTTTTGTCCAGATAAAGTGTCAGGCTACAGATTCAGCTCCATGAAGATCAAGTTGATATCCATTACAAACAACACTAGACATAAATAATATGTCATCAGAATATTTTTTTCCAATAGCAAGAGGGACTGGGCAAATACATTGTAAATATCCATTATTATTCATGCTATTTTAATAAATGTCTTTCCTTCAACACTGGAATATTAGGAAGACTGGAACCACTGTTTTAGTTTACTGATGCAATTCAGTTCAGTTCAGTTCAGTCACTCAGTCGCTTCCAACTCTTTGTGACCCCATGAATCACAACACGTCAGGCCCCCCTGTCCATCACCAACACCCAGAGTTCACTCAAACTCACATCCATCCAGTCAGTGATGCCATCCGGCCATCTCATCCTTTGTCGTCCCCTTCTCCTCCTGCCCCCAATCCATCCCAGCATCAGAGACTTTTCCAATGAGTCAACTCTTCGCATGAGGTGCCCAAAGTACTGGAGTTTCACCTTTAGCATCATTCCTTCCAAAGAACACCCAGGGGACTGGTTGGATCTCTTTGCAGTCCAAGGGAATCTCAAGAGTCTTCTCTGACACCACACTTCAAAAGCATCAATTCTTTGGCACTCAGCCTTCTTCACAGTCCAACTCTCACATCCATACATGACCACAGGAAAAACCATAGCCTTGACTAGATGGACCTTAGTTGGCAAAGTAATGTCTCTGCTTTTGAATATGCTATCTAGGTTGGTCATAACTTTTCTTCCAAGGAGTGTCTTTTCATTATATGGCTGCAATCACTATCTGCAGTGATTTTGGAGCCCAAAAAAGTAAAGCCTGACACTGTTTCCACTGTTTCCCCATCTATTTCCCATGAAGTGATGGGACCAGATGCCATGATCTTCGTTTTCTGAATGTTGAGCTTTAAGCCAACTTTTTCACTCTCCTCTTGCACTTTCATCAAGAGGATCTTTAGTTCTTCTTCACTTTCTGCCATAAGGGTGGGGTCATCTGCATATCTGAGGTTGCTGATATTTCTCCAGGCAATCTTTATTCCATCTTATGCTTCTTCCAGCCCAGCGTTTCTCATGATGTACTATGCATAGAAGTTAAATAAACAGGGTGACAATATACAGCCTTGACGTACTCCTTTTACCATTGGGAACCAGTCTGTTGTTCCATGTCCTGTTCTAACTGTTGCTTCCTGACCTGCTTATAGGTTTCTCAAGAGGCAGATCAGGTGGTCTGGTATTCCCATATCTTTCAGAATTGTATTGTGATCCACAGAGTCAAAGGCTTTGGCATAGTCAATAAAGCAGAAATAGATGTTTTTCTGGAACTCTCTTGCTTTTTTGATGATCCAGTGGATGTTGGCAATTTGATCTCTGGTACTTCTGCTTTTTTGAAAACCAAATTGAACATATGGAAGTTCACAATTCACATATTGCTGAAGCCTAGCTTGGAAAACTTTGAGCTTTACTTTACTAGCATGTGAAATGAGTGCAATTGTGAAGTAGTTTCAGCATTCCTTGGCATTGCCTTTCTTTGGGATTGGAATGAAAATTGACCTTTTCCAGTCCTGTGGCCACTGCAAGGTTTTCCAAATTTGCTGGCATATTGAGTGCAGCACTTTCACAGCATCATCTTTCAGGACCTGAAATAGCTCAACTGGAGTTCCATCACCTCTGCTAGCTTTGTTCGTAGTGATGCTTTCTAAGGCCCACTTGACTTCACATTCCAGGATGTCTGGCTCTAGATGAATGATCACATCATCGTGATTCTCTTGGTCGTGAAGATCCTTTTTTGTACAGTTTTTCTGTGTATTCTTGCCACCTCTTCTTAATATCTTCTGCTTCTGTTAGGTCCATACCATTTCTGTCCTTTATTGAGCCCATCTTTGCATGAAATGTTCCCTTGGTATCTCTAATTTTCTTGAAGAGATCTCTAGTCTTTCCCATTCTGTTGTTTTCCTCTATTTCTTTACATTGATTGCTGAAGAAGTCTTTCTTATCACTTCTTGCTATTCTTTGGAACTCTGCATTCAGATGCTTGTATCTTTCCTTTTCTCCTTTTCTTTTCACTTCTCTTCTTTTCACAGCTATCTGTAAGCCCTCCCCAGACAGACATTTTGCTTTTTTGCATTTCTTTTCCATGCACTGATGCAATACTCACATCAATAACAAAAGAGACTGAAAAATTGATTTGGTATTCAACCTTAGCAATTTCAAATAATTTTGGAGAAAATCAGTGTATTAATTTTAGCTTTGTACTCAAATTGGAACCACTGCTGCTGCCAAGTCGCTTCACTCGTGTCCAACTCTGTACGACCCCATAGACGGCAGCCCACCAGGGTCCCCTGTCCCTGGGATTCTCCAAGCAAGAGTACTGGAGTGGGTTGCCATTTCCTTCTCCAATTCATGAAAATGAAAAGTGAAAGTGAAGTCGCTCAGTCATGTCCAACTCTTAGGGACCCCATGGACTGCAGCCTACCAGATTCCTCCATCCATAGGATTTTCCAGGCAAGAGTACTGGAGTGAGATGCCATTGCCTTCTCTGCAAATTGGAACTAGGTTTAATAAATTACAGAATTCTCTGTATTTTTTTCAATTTCCCTATTGCTCATTGCTGCTAATTTCAGTACTATAAATCTTAATTGTGAAAACCACTTCATGCCATATTAGTGCAAATTAAAGTGTTTCTGATCATAGAAAGAAATCATCTATAGTTTGTGGAATAATCTATACGAGTGGTAGCTCCATCTTTTCCACTTAATTTGCAAGATACAGAAAGAAGCATGAACTGACCTGAAACCAAATGTTCTTGATTAGTTTACTGAGAATTTCGTTTTAGGATTAATGAATCTCAAGTATGTTTCTTCTCAGTATTCAAAAATTCTTTAAGATATTGAATTTAGGATTGCAAAAATGGTAGAATATTTCAATGAGCATGCCAGTAAAATGGCATTTTATTTCCAGGGACATTAGAAAGATCAAAAAATACAAAGAAAAATTTTAAAGCTGAATTCACAGTCTAAATTCTGCCAAACCCTGGGTTATATTTCCCCCTGTGACCATGAATATATGAGTACACAGAATTGTAATTTGAGTATTACTCAGTGGACCACAAACCATTTAATTAGGTGAACCACTGTCTCTTGTGTCATTTTAGTGGATGCATTTTCTTCTAAGTCGTTAAAGATAGTTACATTACCACATCTATCCTATTAATTACATTTTTGGATATTGAACTTTTGAAATAAAAGGTGTTCATCGAATGAAATGTAGACTTTGAAATATGGAAAAAATATAGAAATAATTGTTATTAACTGCATTTCAAATCCAACATTCAAGTTTAGAGTAGAGAAACTTGGCCAGCTCTGTCTTAAGCAAAAGGTGAAGATGGTCTTCTCCAGTGATGTAATGTGGATATAATTCACCCTGATATGATGTCATGAGAAAAGCTTCACCTCTGTGGTAAAACCATACCAAAAATCTACAATTCCAGTTTAATGTGAGACAATCATTAGGTAAACCCATATCCGGAAACATTCTGCAGGATACCTCACAAATATTCCTCAGAACTGTCAAAGGGAAGACAGTGCAGAGGACACTGAGGAGATGTGAAAACTAATCCAGTATGGTACCCTGGATTACATCTCAGAAAGAAAAGAGTGTATTAGTGGGAAAAAAACAAACCTGATGGAATTCAAATAAAATTTAAATTTTAGTCATCATTATGTGCCATTAATTCTTTCTTAAATTTTATTTTACTTGTAAGAACACAATATGAGATCTACCCTCTTAAGATATTTTTAAGTGTACAATACAGTACTGTGTTTGTGTCTTGCTAAACTGAAACTTCTTGACCATTGATTCATAAATTCCTGCTTCCCTCTCCACTAGCCTCTGATAACTATTATTCCATTCCTTGATTCCAATATATCATATAAGTGGAATCCTGCAGTATTTGTCTTTCTATGACTGACATTTTCATTTAACATAATGTCTTCAAATTTCATCCATGTAGTCACCTATTACACAATTTCCACCATTTTAAAGGTCAGATTGTATTCCACTGTTTACATAAGTGCTACATTCTTTTATCAAACTATCTGTCCATAGACATTTTAATTGTTTCCACACCGTGGATATTGTGAATGGTTCTACAGTGAATGTGGGAATGCTAACATATTTTTGAAAGCTTGACCTCAAATGTTTTAGGATAAAACCCATAACCAGGATTGCTGGATCATGTACAATTTAATTTTCAACTTAATAGAGAAACTCTATACTATTTCCCATAGCCACTACAACATTTTGAATTCCTACTAAAAATGTATAGTGAGGTTTGATGGAAACTCTGAAATATCTTTGCAACTTATTTTTTAAATTAAAAATTATATAATTTATTCTTAAAATGTTGTTGCGAGCGAAATGACACAAAGACAAGACACACACAAAAGACAGACACAGACACAACTCCGGCTGGAGGGAGAAGAAGACCCTTCAGCCCTCCTTGCTGTTTATTTTTATACCCCCGGTGCTGGACACATTCCAAGAAGCTAAGACTTTACCAAATAAGGGCAAAAAAGCTAAATGTAAACAAAGGCAGGGGAACAAGGAGAAGAAGTGACCTCAAGGTGTTTACTGAGAAGC
>SJYQ01003183.1:0-24282 GCA_006410935.1 Redunca redunca
CTTGACAAATACACCTACAAATGTAAAATGTACAGTACACAAAAGCACATTAATGGGGCTGCTCCAAATTGGGAACATATTTTGTAAACATGAGACAAAGACAACACAGCAAAGATCTGTAATTTAAATACCAAATCAATATACAAATTGAATAAACATAAATCAGTAAATCTGACTAGGTCCTCACAGTCATCGGCAGCAAACTTTAAAGAACAGTTACACTAAAAAATTCTAAAAAGCAATTCCGTGAAGAAGGCACTAACAGCTAAGGCTTTTTTGCCTAAAACTCAGCTTAACCCATTTACATGTTTCATAAAGAAAAACAACTAATACTGGAATTCTAAAACTTGACTGAACTAAAACACTTTTATCTCTATGCAGGAATGGAAAAGAGGAATCTATGTCATATAAAAAAGTGTACATTTTTCTTAGGCAGTTTTCCAGATGATTATTCATGATTAATGATACACATACTGCAACAAAAAATAGATTCTTGGTAACTTTAGCCAGACTGCATTTTCCAGATACTTCTGCCAAAATGGTACTAGATAGAAAATTAATGCTAGCGTGGCTTCCATCAGTCTCTACAACATTCCCAGTCCCATGCAGGAAACAAGTCTTTTTTCACTAGGACCGAACACCTTCCAAACATGAAAATGAAAGAACAGAATACAAATTAAAGCAGGAATCATCCAACAGCAGCTTTAATTTATTTTCTACAATAAAAAAACTGTTGCTACATTTCAAATGCAGACCCCCAGGAAGTGGTGCCAGTCCTATCTAGGAAGTAATTTTTTTTTTTACTTGTACTGAAAATATTATGAATGTGAAAATGAAAGATGAGAGTCCAAACAATCCAAATCTTACTCTGATTTGATCACGTAAGGCTCAAAGGACACACAATTTCCTTAGCCAAGACTTCCTCAGAATTTAAACTTCAGTGTTTTGTTTTGTTTTGTTTTTTCATAGTGACCCCTCAGACTACTCCTACATTTTAAAGGCAGACCCCTAGGAACTCAGCCCCAGTGTCACCCCACAGGGTCTACAGCCCCTCCAGGGAAGCGAGTGAGTGGGTCCAGGGGAGGCCGAGCCCCTTGAATAGCAAATCTCAGGGATCTGTGCCAGAGCTCAGCCTGTGAGTGAGTCAGATGGAGAGTCTGGAGGCAGTAGACTACAGCTCAGATCCTCTTAGGAGCCTGATGACATCGGACAAGTGACTAAACTTCAGACGCTTTTTAGGGGACTTCCCAGGTGATAACAGTGGTTGGGAATCCACGTGCCAATGCAGGGGACACAGGTTAGATCCCTGGCAGCCTGGTAGGGGGACTAAGATCCCACATGCCTCAGAGTGCCCGAGCCTGTGCATCACAGCTAGAGGCTGTGTGTCACAAAGAAGATCCACATGAAGCAAGGAGATCCTGTGTGCTGCAGCTAGGACCCGATGCAGTCAAATAAATAAATAAAAATTAATTAATTAAATATAATACTATTTCTCCAAACCACTCTACTTTCCAAGTTTTTAGAGTAAAGATTTCCAAGCCATGCCATAAAAATGATTGATTCAACAGTCAGTTGTTTAATTGTTATTCCTATGTAAGGGTTAGGTTAATCGTATAATAACCATATGAAAGCGAAGTCCCTCAGTCATGTCCGATTCTTTGCGATCCCATGGACTCTACCCTACCAGAATCCTCTGTCCATGGGATTTTCCAGGCAAGAGTACTAGAATGGGTTGCCAATTCCTTCTCCAGGGGATCTTCCTGACTCAGGAATCGAACCTGGGTTTCCCACATTGTAGGCAGATGCTTTACCATCTGAGCCACCAGGAAAGTCTAAAAGCATGGAAGTACACCAGTCTGAAAGTACACCAGGAAGTATAATACCATGTATAATTCTATAATGGACTGCATTAAAATAGGACACATCCAATGGTACAGGGATGTGTACCAAATAAAACAAAAACGACAGAGTCCCCACCTTCATTCATCCAGTCAGCAGAGGTCTGTTGAGGAGCCAAGCACTGTCCTACACGCCAAGGATACACTCGCTGGTCAAGACAGGAGACAACTATACACCATGTAAATGGGGACACACAGAACGAGTATAGAAAGTGCCCTTTCAGGCCATGACATGTGCTGTGAAGGAGAAGAAAGGGGGGCTGCTGTCTTAGATGGGGAGACACGGGAGCCCTGAGACTCTCTGGGGAAACATCCCTGGAAGAAGACACAGCAGCTGCAGGGGTCCTGAGACTGAACAAGCTGGGCTGAGGCACCTTCCTGCATTCACAGCTTATGGGGGCTTGGTGGGGGGGGTACTCATAAATGGTCAAGTGCAGTCCTCTGTGGGCTGTTGGAAGACAGGGGGCACAGGTACCCACTGGAGGAGCAGGGGGAATGGCAGGGCCCGTTTTTCACCTTCTTTCTGTGCCCTGGCACACTGTTCCCTAGCTTGGGGACAGAGGAACCGAATATACAGACAGACAGGGGTGGGAAAAAAGTGAAAATGAAAGCGTCAGTTGCTGAGTCATGTCTGACTCTTTGTGACGCCATGGACTGTAGCCTGCCAGGCTCCTCTGTCCATGGGGTTCTCCAGGTAGGAATACTGGAGTGGAAAGCCATTCCCTTCTCCAGGGAGGGGTGAGAAAGGGCCCCCACAAAGCCAGCACAGCTGGAAAGACTGTGGGCGCAGACGGCAGAGAAGCCTGTTCTCTCTCTGAAGACCTGGACCTGCTTCCTGAGCATGGCTGGCGGGGTCTGTGAAGGGCTGGAGCAGGGGAGTGAGCTGTGTAGACAGCAGCATGGGAGTCTGATCAGGACAGACCCGAAGACCTGATGACACAGGAGGCAGGGGCCTGGTGATGTGGGGCTGAAACATGTAAAATCCAAGCTAGACACAGGTAACACTACATCAGTTCCCCTAAGGCCGCTAACCTTCTGTAGGTGACAGACCCACACAATGTCTGCAACATACAGATATAAATTCACAGAACCTTAATAAACGTGGATGTATATTCACAACTGAAGGCAACTGTTAACAGCAAGTAGAGTGTGATTCATTCACTTTTAATACAAAATAATCTCCATTACTAATGCAAAATACTCCCTGGCGAGCTGCAGTTCATGGAGTCGCCAAGAGTTGGACACGACTGAGCGACTGAACAATAACCCCATTACTAAGCCTCGACATGCCCACCAGCACTCATAGCATATTATTCCATCCAACTTTCTAACTAGAGAACATTCTCTCCTTGCTGCTGAGTGATTTCATAAACTGCCTTCATGCTCTCTGCTTTAAGCTTCCCTAGAGAATGTGGCTGTGATTAGCAGGCAACAATCTAAACAAGCTTGCTTCCATCGAGTGTACATTTCAAGTCATTAAACCCAAAATGTTTAAGAAAACTTTACAAATACTTCCTGTGTTCGAATAAGAACTTGGGAAGACTACTGTGATCAGCATACTGTTCTCAGCAATCAGAATGCCTCCCTCTCCCCTCCCCGTGACACAGATGCTATGGCCAGCAGAAACTTTTCAGGAAATGATGGAGAACTTGTGCAGCCTCACATAAGATGGGGTGACAGCCATTTGTAGGTTCAGGTCAGGGTCCTGGGAAGAGGAAGCCTAAACTACTCATGATGATGGGGGTGGGGAATCCCTGTCACAGCACTAGCCCCAGTCACTGAACTCATGACAAGTCACAAGGCACTTCTCTCTAAGGGAAAATTCATCCAGTCAGGATCAAAAGAGCATGGGAAAGGGGGGCCAGATTAGAGAGCTGGAGGCCCTGCCGTGTGTCAGCTCCTCTGCTACCTCAGGTTCTGAAAGATTCGATTCTACTATGCAGGTTTTTTTTATTTTTTCTTTTAATTGTGGTAAAATATGCTGTTGATGTTTTTCAGTCCCTAAGTTATTGCTGACTCTTTGCAACCCCATGGACTGTAGCCCACCTGACTCCTCTGTTCCTGGGATTCTCCAAGCAAGAGTACTTGAGTGGGCTGCCATTTCCTTCACCAGGGGATCTTTTCAACCCAGGAATCCAACCTGCATCTTCTGCTTGGCAGGTGGATTCTTTATCACTGAGCTACCAGGGGAACCCTGTGGTAAAATATACCTAACATGAAATTTACCATTTCTGCCATTTTAAGCATACAGTTCAGGGGCGTTAAGTACATTCTCATTGTTGTGCAGCCATCACCAAAATTCATCTCCACAACTCTCATCATGCCAGCACTAAGCATGTTTTTCATATGGGCAGGTTCCATCAAAGTCTAACAACCTCTGCTTAGTAGATGTGGAAGCTCCTCGTGTCCAGAGGTCAGAGCTCCTCACACTTCGGCTGACGCTGCTGAAGTTTCTACTTTGTTTTTCTGGACCTGCTGTAAATCAGTCATGTCCCCTCAGAATTCACTTGTTGACATCTTAGCCATTAGTACCTTAGAATTTCATGACAGGGACTTTAAAGAAGTAACTGTTACCCTTAATTACTCTGGGTCTAATTTAACCTGACGGGGGTGCTTAGATGAAGAGGAGACTAAGACACAAAGGCAGAGACACAGGCTTGTAAATCAGTGCAGTTAGAACACACCCTCTCACCACCCACAAATATAAACTCAAAATGACTTAACGACTTAAACTTAAAACATGACACCATAAAACTTCTAGAAGAGAACACAGGTAAAATATTCTCTGACCTAAATAATATCTACGTTTTCTTAGGTTAGTCTCCCAAGGCAATAGAAATAAAAACAAAATAAACAAATGGGACCTAATCAAATGTACAAGCTTTTGCATAGCAAAGAAAACCATCAGAAAACAAAAAGACAACATATGAAATGGGAGAAAATATTTCCAAATGATGCAACTGACAAGGGGGTAACCTGCAAAATATACAAACATTTCATACAATTCAATAACAGAAACAAAACAAACAACCCAATTGAAAAATTAGCAGAAGAACTAAATAGACATTTCTCCAAAGGATGTATATATATAGATAGATAGATGGCCAATAGGCACATGAAAAGATATTCAACATTATGAATTATTAGATAAATGCAAATCAAAACTACAGTGATGTTTCACTTCATACCAGTCAGAATGGCCATCATTAAAATAACAATCGCTAGAAAGGATACAAAGAAAATAAAGCTTTCCTGCACTGTTGGTGGGAATGTAAGTTGGTAGAGGCAGTATGGAAAACAGTTTGGAGGTTCCTCAGAAAATTAAAAATAGAATTACCCTATAATCTAGCAATCTCACTCCTAGGCATATATCCAGACAAAACCACAAAAAGACACATGTACCTCTATGCTCATAGAAGCACTATTCACAACACCCAAGACAAGGGAACAACCTAAATGTCAACTGACAGCTGAAAGGATAAAGAAAGCAAGAACGAAGGCCATTTTCAGAAACATGGTTGGACCTGGAGATTATCATACTAAGTGAAGTAAGTCAGAAAAAGAAAGACAAATATCATATGATATCATTAATATGTGGAATATAAAATATTGCAAAAATGAAACTATCTACAAAACAAAACCAGATTTACAGACCTAGAGAACAGACTCTGATGTAGAATAAATCATTCTTAAATTCTAGACTTTACTATTTTCAAACCTACAGAGTAATAAGCATAAACCAAGGGTCTTTCCAGTCAGTACTGAAAACTTTGCTTCTCACGTGCCTTAAAAAAATGATGGAGGATTAACAGATAAAGAAGCTGTGGTACATATACACAATGGGATACTACTCAGCCATAAAAAGGAATGCATTCAAGTCAGTTCTAATGAGCTGGACGAACCCAGAGCCTATTATACAGAGGGAATTAAGTCAGAAAGAGAAATATAAATATCATATACTGATACATGTACATGGACTCTAAAAAGATGGTACTGATGAAATTATGTTCAGGGCGGCAATGGAGAAACAGACATATAGAAAAGACCTAAGGGCACAGGGGTGAGGGAAGGAGGGAGAGGGTGAGATGTATGGAGTGAGTAGCATGGAAACTGACGTTACCAAATGTAAAATAGATAGCCAATGGGAATTTGTTTTATGACTCAAGGAACTCAAACAGGGGCTGGGTGACGAAGGGTAAATACGGTGGGAGGGAGGTTTGGGAGGGAGGGGACATGGATGTAACTATGGCTGATTCTTGTTGATGTATGACAGAAAACCACAAAATACTGTAAAGCAATTATCCTTCAATTAAAAATATAAATAAATAAAATTTTAAAAAAATGATGGTGAAAAGGAACTTCCAGCCAAGTACCGGGTTACCAAGTCCTGTTTTCGGACTTAAAAATCGTATATCATCATTCTTATTCCTGGGGTCTGGATCCATCAACTGCAATTAGCAAGGGGGATCTGCCATTTATCCCTCACTCCCTGAAGCACAGACCCCACTGGTCTCCACACACTGGAACACCTTCTGTATTATCCTTTCTTAACCTCAACATGATGCAAGATTTCTCTACAATGGATCTTCTGTAGAGGGAAGGGAGGGGAGGGAGGGACACGAGGGCAGAGTGAGCTGAGTCTCCTGAAGCACAAAGGCTTTCCTGAGCTCTCTTCCCTAATCTCTATAGGGTTCCTGGAAAGCAGAGATGATAGAAACACAGGAGCAAACTCACTGTTCGAACAAGTGCCTGCTGACTTCTACGTCCACTGCACTGAATGGATCATCCAGGAGGTAGATGTCTGCATTCTGATACACGGCTCTAGAAAACGTAGACAGATGTCAGGAGAGGACACTTCACACTCCCTGGGTCTCATCTCTGAATCATGATGGTGTCCAACAACTCCAGGCTCATTCCAAGAGTCCATGGAAAAAACCAAGACCCTGCTTCACACAGGCCCACCCAGTGGGCGGAGTCTGCATGCTCACGTCCACTAGGAGCCGCAGAGGAGGAGGGGCAGGATGGCAACTGAAACCCCATTTACCTGGCGAGGCTGACCCGGGCTTTCTGTCCTTCACTCAGTGGGGTCCCTCTGTCTCCTATCTCAGTTTGATCTCCATCCTCCAGAAGCTGTAAATCCTATGTAGAGATAGAAAAGGGAAAGAGAATAAGATTTAAAATGTGTTTTCTTCCTCTCATAGCTCAGTTGGTTAAGAATCTGCCTGCAATCAGGAGACCCCAGTTTGATTCCTGTGTTGAGAAGATCCCCTGAAGAAGGGATAGGCTACCCACTCCAGTACTTTTGGGCTTCCCTTGTGGCTCAGCTGGTAAAGAATCCACTTGCAATGCAGGAGACCCCGGTTCGATTCCTGGGTTGAGACGATCTCCTGGAGAAGGAAAAGGCTGCCCACTCCAGTATTCTGGCCTGGAGAATTCCATGGACTATATAGTCCCTGGAGTCACAAAGAGTCAGACATGAATGAGCAACTTTCACTTTCCTCTCATCCTAATTTTTTTTTTTTTTTTTTTTAGCCAAACCATGTAGCTTGTGGGATCTTAGTTCTCTGACTAGGGAATGAACCCACAATCTCAGCCATGAAAGCATGGAGCCCTAACCACTGAACCACCAGGGAATTCCTATCCTCCTAATCCTTTAGTACCAGCTCTTCATACAAGTATTTGATGAAGGGCAATGGGAATGTTTCATAGTGACCAAACTATAGCCTTGAACAACAACAACAGAAAAAAAACTTCATTTGTTTTCATTTACAGTTTTTCACAGCATTTATGCATTTGACTATTTTCATACTTATTTATTGAAGATCGACCTATACACCAGGCATTATTCAGGGCATGATGAATTCAGCCAGAAAGAAACAAAGTCCTAGAGTTTCTTTCCATAATGGGGGATGGATGATATAAGAAATTAACCTGAGTGCAAGTACTGATGACAGAAAGGAAAAGCAAGCTGGCTAAGGGGGATGGAGAGTAAAGGAGGGAAGTGAGGGTGTGAGCAGATCTGGGGAGGAGGAGGGACTCAGGCAGACCTGGAGAGGTTGCTGCACACAGAGGGGTGGGCGGGTGCAGGGGACACAGGGGAGATGCCCAAGGCGTTCAGGACAAGGAGGCCAGGAGAGCAGAGTAAGAATGGGGGGAGTGAGGGCAGAGACAGAGCAGGAGGAGCCTGGGGGCACTCTCAGTAACAGGGGAAGGGGGGAGAAGGGAGGACTGACCTGGTCTGAGGTTTTTTAAAGAATCACTTCTATGCTCTGTGGAAAACAGGCAGTAAGAGGAAATGGGTGAGAATGACTGAAAGTGAGGAGGCAACTAGAATAATGCAGGGGATAGACGATGGTGGTCAGGACCAGAGCGGGAGCAGCAGGAATGGAGCAACAGGGTCACACTCCAGACACACTTGGAAGGTGGAGTCTGTAAGACCTGCTGATGGGATAGGAGTGGGCTGTAAGAGAAGAGGAGGACTGTGGTGTCTGAGACATGAGGAAGGGGAAGGACAGGGTCTCCATTTACTGAGTTGGGGAAGATGGTAGATGTCGGTTTAGGAGACTTCACTTGTGGACAAAGTGAGGTGATATCATGGTGATATCACGGTGCAGCTGGACATGCAAGTGTGAAGGTCTGTGCTAGAGACACAAGTGTGAGAGCTAGTGGCCAGGGTGGTTAAGGCACAGGACTTGTTTTATCAGGGAATGAGTGTGTCTTAAATTTCCAATTTTGCTGAACATGGTGTCAGCTTCCCACTTCCACAGAAGGAATAAGACCTGACTGGAGTCTTCACAGCGATACTTAAGACCAGTCATAGAGTGACAGACAAGAACTATACAAGAAAAGGGAGGGGAAAAAAAAAAAAGGCAGGCTGGGCAGGAAAAACTAAAGGGAAACAGTGTACTCAAGGAACACGGAGCAGATCAGCTAAACCAAGTAGACGCTTGCCCATGGAAGCAGAAAACACTCAAAGTTAAGAAGGATATGAAGCTTTGATTTGAGAATTGGGGAATCTATCATAAGTGTTATTTGAACACTATTTAAGAAATAAATAGACAAATGTTTATTTTCCCCAGAGTACCTGGGAAAATTAAAAAAAGATGGCAAGAACATCCCCAAAACCACACAATAACAATCAAGTTTAAGTTACACAGTTATTAGTTTAGAAATTTTAGACTGCCTGTAATTATCACTGGACAGATCCTGGCATAGACAAGCAGCATTCATTTCTTTGTCTCTACTTTAGCAAATCTGGGGAGGAAGCAAGTGGCCCACCGGGGTCTCCATAATAAACAAATCCTTTGATCTCCTAAGTCTCACTTACCTGGTCTACAGAATGTGCTGCAGAAACAAGAGTCACCAAACTCAAGGATGCTGTGAGAATCTAAACTGTAGGAAAACCCTCCATAAATGGAAAAAGGACGGGAATTGATAACTTTCTATTGGTGACTGATCACACTCCTAGTAAACAGAGAAGCTGAGACTCAATCCCTGAGCCTGCTGACTCCTGGACCTTGGAGTTATCTCATCAGCCTGAATTGATATTCCCAATGTGATTACTTCATATCTCCCTGTTTTATTACAGAAAAGTTTTCAGCTCAATAAGCTTAAAGGTTTACTTCAATTAGATCTAGTTTAATGTAATACAAAATTTTTTCCTTTTTTAAACTATTTTTTCCCTCCAAGATTAGGCAGATGTGAGCACAGGGAGAACTGTAAGGAGAAATCTTTATAATATTTATATGCATTTAAGTATGGATGAATGAAGAGAAAAAGGCTGTTTTAGTAACAGTTGCTGCCATTAACTGAAACCCTGACTTGTTTGCATTGCACAGGCGTGGCCTGTAGCCTTTAGGGTAATCCCACCCCTCCACCATGTAATAAGAGAAGAAACTGAGACAGACACCTGGAGTTACTATCCGGGACTATTTTTTCTAAAGGTCGAACCTTTTCTACTACACGTGCAGTCTCTGAATCTTCAGGCCAAGATAACTCTGCTGCCGCTGCTGCGGCTTAGTTGCTTCTGTGTCTGACTCTATGCGATCACATGGACTGTAACCCGGCAGGCTCCTCTGTCCATGGAATTCTCCAGGCAAGAATACTAGAGGAGGTTGCCATGCCCTCCTTCAGGGGATCTTCCTGACCCAGGGATCCTGCATTGCAAGTAGATTACCACTGAGCCACCAAGGAAGCCCAAAATAACTCTAGACACCTCTACTACCTGTGACCATCTCATGTCCATCTACCGACACACAGATTCCAAAAGGAGATAAGCAGAGGCTCTTATAACTCATTAAATGGTTCCCAAGTGTTGCAAAGACCTTGCTAACCCCTTGCTAATTGCTAATCAGTCATAGAGGACATTTCAGAGCAGCAACAAAACCTCTTGGAAAACCGCTGAACCAGTGTCCTCATTTTACTGTGGAAACCTCAGGCAGGTAACAGAACGTGTTCAAAGTGACAGCAGGCAAGTGACACAGCCGGGTCCAGGACTCCCCTCTCACTACTCCTCTGCCCTAGGCCACCTTCCTGCCAAAGAGAGAGAGGGCACCAGGGGCCCCAACTCTCTGTCCTGAGCATGCAAACAGGAGAGCAGTCCATCTTTGTAAATGTTTGTCTCATCACATACAGAAGAATCGCTGTGCAGCCCAGTCTTGCAGGGCCCCTTCTCACAGAATCTGCTGCATGGATGGTCCAGGGTGAGGGAAGCCTCAGAACACTGTCCACGTTACTGGTCCAGTCACGCCATGTGGCTGCAGCAGAGCATCGCCCCCTAGGTGTCGGGCCCTACATGGGAAACCTTGAAAAAGAAAAAGGCTAGCATTGCGGACGGAAACTAAGATGGCGCCTGGCGGAAGAGATGGGGGCATAGTCTATGTTGTCTGTCAAAACTTCTGATTGGCTCTCTTGATTTCTGTGCACGTAGACAGCGCGCGATCACCATAGACTCCTGTTATAATGATGGCACATGATTTGACCTTTAACGTGGTTGGTGTAACTATGGAAAGTCCCTTGCAAACCCCTCCCCACTTGCCTTTATAAGCAGGGAGTTTGTAACAATAAAGCGGAACCGCACTAGACGGAACCCCTGTCGTGTCTGATTGTCTCTCGCTCGCCCAGGGGCTGGGTTGGCGGACAGCAGGCTCACCTTTCCTTGGGACCCTTCAGCTCTCTGCTGAGGGAAGTTCCACTGCCTCTCTCTCTTTCTGCGGAGCGCTCCCCGCAGAAACTGGCGCCCAATGTGGGGCGCACGAAGCGGACAGACGGAGGTAGTGACACCATGCGGCTCTGAAAGAAGGATCGACGAGGGACCCCAGGCTGGTCGCAGCACGGAGCTGCCCTTGAGGAGTATCGCCCAAGGTAATCCGGACTTCAAGGTGGGTCCCCCTCCTCTTTGAAGGAAGTAGCAAACTCTGACTTTTCTTCCTTCTGATCTGTCCTGAATTCCTTTATTTCGGGAGTTTCAGTGAACAGGCGAACGGTTGCAGAGATAATTGACGAGTCCCGGCTAAGGCTACACTCTGGCGGGCTCTGAAGGCCCTGCAACAAGTGAGCCTCAGTAACTAGAGCCCAACCGGGTGAAACTCTCCTTTAAACATTCTTAACTGAGGACGTGGCCTAAAATCTTCCCTGTGGGCACGGGTCAGGCACTTAAAAGCCATTAGGGCGCCTGCCACTTGAAGACTCCCGTGACAGGATAAGGGGGTCACGGAACGGGCTAGAAACCTTTAGGGTGCCCATCCCCAGCAAGAAAACTTCCGTGCAACGACACAGGCACATAGTTTCAAAAGCATACCACAAGCCCAACTTTCTGGCCGCCACCACTCCTGGTAGGATTTTTTGGTGGTTGTCTTCAGTGACTTTTCTTTCTATTCTCTCTTGGCAACATGGGAAATAACATTGGTAAATCTGATAAGCCCACACTCAGGGCACTGAGATATATGCTCATAAGCAGCGGACTTGAGATTTCTGATGCTCAGGCCATTAAGGTCTGGGGGACCATTGTACGGTTGGCCCCCTGGGTTACTTCGGCCAATCTGTTCTCTTGGGACACTTGGGATAGAGTACAAACCCTTGCTAGGCAGCAAGAGGCTCAATACGGTGAGGAGCCCCCTTTAGGGTTCTGTCTGACCATTTCAGCCCTCAAGCTCTGCTTTGCACGGAGCGAGGAGCATGTCACTGATATGGGTACCCTCAATTCAAAGTAAGAAAAACAATGGGAAAAAATTGACGAAGAACAAGTCATGTCAGACCAAAATATAGCAAAGGAGACTATAGGAAATAAAGACTCTAGAACGAATAGTGGGCCATGGGAGCCTTTTGAGGATGATAAAGGGGTGGAAGAATATAGAGACCCCTCTGATGCCTCAGGACCGGGAGTCCAGGGAAAAGATCTGTGCCCTTCCCTGCCTCCCCAATTTGAGGAAGTTTCGGGAGCACCTTGGGTGGGAAAGACAATGAATTCACCCTGGAAAGGGAAAACCAATCCCAGGGACCCTTGGGGATTCCCACCGCCCTTGAGCGGCCTGACTCAAGCCTTTCCTGTAAATGTTAACCCGGGGGGGAATAGGCCGGCAGCCTGGTACCCCTGGGAGGCCAGTGATTTAAAAAAACTCAAAAAGGCAGTGGCAGAGGATGGCCCAAACTCCCCATGGGCAGAAACTATTCTTCAGGGCCTGGCTCATCAGCCTTGTACGACCCAAGACTGGAAGATGCTATGTAAGGCAGTGCTCCCCAGCAACACCTATATCAAGTGGTGTGCCTTTTTTAAGGAAGAATGTCATGCTCAGGCGGAAAAAAATCAAGCTGCCAACCCTGCTATCCCAGTGACTTTCGGGATGTTGTCAGGGACAGCAGATCAACGGAGTACGGGACCTCAACAGGCCACCATCCCTGCTCCTTATACAGATCAGGTACGGGCCATATGCCTGGCCGCCTAGATTGGAGGGCTCCCCAACTATTTCTCTTTAAGCCTATGCCAAATGCCCTCAATGTTTTTATTGATGGAGGAAAGAATGGTGCAACAGCCGTCGTGTTCCGCCACCACAACAGCCAGATCAACATATACGAAAATATTTTGGGCCTTGTGAGGGGTCCGCACAGTTTAAAGAATTATTTGCTGCTGTTATAGCGCTCACAAAAGTCCCTGAACCTATGAATCTGTTTTCTGACAGTCTTTATGTAGTAAACTTGCTTCCAGGATTGCTAAATTCTCACATACGGCTAGATAACANAAACTTCTGACTGGCTCTCTTGATTTCTGTGCACGTAGACAGCGCGTGATCACCATAGACTCCTGTTATAATGATGGCACATGACGACTTGACCTTTAACGTGATTGGTGTAACTATGGAAAGTCCCTTGCAAACCCCTCCCCGCTTGCCTTTATAAGCAGGGAGTTTGTAACAATAAAGCGGAACCGCACTAGACGGAACCCCTGTGGCATCTGATTGTCTCTCGCTCGCCGAGGGGCTGGGTTGGTGGACAGCAGGCTCACCTTTCCTTGGGACCCCTCAGCTCTCTGCTGAGGGAAGTTCCACTGCCTCTCTCTCTTTCTGCGGAGCGCTCCCTGCACCCAGGGAGAACGATGGCCCCTGAGGAAAACACTGAATGGTAGCCACTGTCCCACAGCTGCTCCTCTCCAGAGATGCTCAAATGTGAGAGAGAAAGACAGGGCTGAGCTTCACCAGAAAGGCAAGGTCATGAGAGAAACACTCACACCTGGCCTGGGTCTTTGGAGTCTGATGTGGGCACCAGGAGCTGGACATGATTAAGGTAAAGAGGAAATGCCTAAGATCTGTTTATTCCACATTCCACCTTCCACCTTCATCCATCACCTGCTTTTTGAAAAGTTCTTTCTTTTAAACTTTCTCAAGTCAGCACAGCACTGAGGACAAGCATGGAGTCTAGAGTTGTGCAGAAGCAGATCTGAACTTGAGCTCCAGATGTTAAGGACAGCTGTTTCATCCCCTAAGCTTCAGCTTTACCAACAAAAAAATGAGGAATTTGACATTGAGGACACTCATGAAGAATAACTGACATACCTTCTTATGTGTGTATACACACACGTGTGAGAGAGAGAAAGTGATTTGCATGTAGACTCTGAATGGGAGGTGCTGTCCTCACTGTTTACATTTGCTTCCCCCTTTTCTTACACAGTATTTGTAGTGTAGCGTTAGTCACTGAGTTGTGTCCGACTCTTTTGACCCCTATGGACTATAGCATGCCAGGCTCCTCTGTCCACAGAATTCTCCAGGCAAAAATACTGGGGTGGGTTCCATTCCCTTCTCCAGGGATCTTTTGGACCCAGGGATTGAACCCGGGTCTCCCACATTGCAGGCAGATCCTTTACCATCTGAGCCACCAGGGAAGTCCATATATTTTCTCTTAAATTGTTTTTAAATTTTTGGTTGCGCCTTGTGGCATGTAGGATCTTAGCTTTTGACCAAAGATCGAACCTATGCCCCTTGGATTGGGAGCATGGAGTTTTAACCACTGGATCACCACATTATAAACGCCATTTAATAAAACTCCAGCTCATTCCTGCTACCTTGATACTGTAACCAGGAGGGTTAATTTTGAACTCATACTGGATCTGCTTCTGTGACTTTAATCCTTATCTTGCTGCTTTTGTTACCTCAGGCATGCACAATGGCCTGCCTCAAGGAGATAGCCTGACCCTGCCCACCTGTGAAGGGTTATAAGGAAGTGAAACTAACTCCTCTCTCAGCATTAGGCTTGTTGCTTTATAAGATATTCACAAGAATTAAATGATCTTTTTACTTTGTTTCCTCATGTCCAACCATCTCTGATTCACAGAAGAACATGACATCCTGCCCCTGATGAGATGGCTATTTTGAGGTGCTAACCTGCCATCTCAGCTATTTGTGAGGCCTCCTCAGAGAATCATTTTGCCTTTTTGCATTTCTTTTTCTTGGGATGGTCTTGATCACTGCCTCCTGTACAATGTCATGAAACTTTGTCCATAGTTCTTCAGGCACTCTATCAGATCTAATCCCTGAATCTATTTGTCACTTCCACTGTATAATCATAAGGGATTTGATTTATGTCATACCTGAATGGTCTAGTGGTTTTCCCTACTTTCTTCAATTTCAGTCTGAATTTGGCAATAAGGCGTTCATGATCTAAGCCACAGTCAGTTCCCAGTCTTGTTTTCGCTGACTGGATAGAGTTTCTCCATCTTTGGCTGCAAAGAATAGAATCAATCTGATTTCAGTGTTGACCATCTGGTGATATTCATGTGTAGAGTCTTCTCTTGTGTTATTGGAAGATGGTGTTTGCTATGAGCAGTGCGTTCTCTTGGTAAAACTCTGTTAGCCTTTGCCCTACTTCATTCCATATTCCAAGGTCAACTTTGCTTGTTATTCCAGGTGTCTCTTGACTTCCTACTTTTGCATTCCAATCCCCTATAATGAGAAGGACGTCTTTTTGGATGTTAGTTCTAGAAGGTCTTGTAGGTCTTCACAGAACCATTCAACTTCAGCTTCTTCAGCATTACTGGTCAGGACATAGACTTGGATTACCATGATATTAAATCGGTTGCCTTGGAAACGAACAGAGATCATTCTTTTGTTTTTGACATTGCATCCAAGTACTGCATTTCAGACTCTTTTGTTGACTATGATGGCTACTGCATTTCTTCTAAGGGATTCTTACCCACAATAGTAGATATAATGGTCATTTGAGTTAAATTTGCCCATTCCAGTCCATTTTAGTTCACTGATTCCTACAACATCAATGTTCACCTTTATCATCTCCTGTTTGACTCCTTCCGATTTGTCTTCATTCATGGACTTAATATTCCAGGATCCTATGCAATATGGTTCTTTACAGCACTAGACTTTACTTCTATCACCAGTCACATTCACAACTGGGTGTTGTTTTTGCTTTGGCTCTGTCTCTTCATTCTTTCTGGAGTTATTTCTCCACTGATCTCCAGTAGCATACTGGGAACCTACTGACCTGGGGAGTTCATCTTTCAGTGTCCTATCTTTTTGCTTTTCATACTGTTCATGAGGTTCTCAAGGCAAGAATACTGAAGTGGCTTGCCATTCCCGTCTCCAGTGGACCATGTTTTGTCAAAGAGTCAGACACAACTGAGCGACTATACTGATAATGAAACTGCCATCTTCTCTGTCAGTGGCTTCCTGAATAAAGTCCCTTCCTTGTCTCAACACCTCATCTCAGACTTATTGGCCTACGGTGCAGTGAGCAGAGTGAGCTTGGTCTCAGTTCAGTTCAGTCACTCAGTCATGTCCAACTCTTTGAGACCCCATGGACTACAGCATGCCAGGCTTCGCTATCCATCACCAATTCCCAGAGATTGCTCAAACTCATGCCCATCAAGTCAGTATGCCATCCAACCATCTCATCTTCGATTGTTTCCTTCTGCTGTTGCCTTCAGTCTTTCCCAGTATCAGGGTCTTTTCCAGTGAGTCAGTTCTTCACATCAGATGGCCACAGTGTTGGAGCTTCAGCTTCAGCTTCAGCATCAGTCTTTCCAATGAATATTCAGGACTGCTTTCCTTTACGACTGGTTGGATCTCCTTGCAGTTCAGGAAACTCTCAAGAGTCTTCTCCAACACCTCAGTTCAAAAGCATCAATTCCTTGGCACTCAGCTTTCTTCATGGTCCAACTCTCACATCCATGCATGACTACTGGAAAAACCATAGCCTTTACTAGATGGGCCTTTTTCAGCAAAGTAATGTCTCTGCTTTTTAATACACTGTCTAGGTTGGTCATAGCTTTTCTTCCAAGGAGCAAGCATTTTTAATTTCATGGCTTCGGTCACCATCTTCAGTGATTTTTGAGCCCAAGAAAATAAAGTCTGTCACTGTTTCCATTGTTTCCCCATCTATTTGCTATTAAGTGTTGGGACTGGATGCTGTGACCTTAGTTTAGTTTTTTGAATGTTGAGTTCTAAGCCAGCCTTTTCACTCTCCTCTTTCCCCTTCATCAAGAGGCTCTTCAGTTCCTCTTCACTTTCTGCTATAAGGGTGGCATCATCCGCATATCTGAGGTTATTGATATTTCTCCCAGGAATCTTGATTCCAGCTTGTGCTTCATGATATTGTTACTGAGTCCACAGCCTGAAAAGAGTGGACTCAGTAACAATATCATTTCTACAAAAGAAGATCTCCCATTAACAACCAGGGGAAAGAAACAAGAGCATTAAACAAGCAATTCTGTTTTGTTCACATCATCACAAAATGCTACTCATCTGATACAATCTATGATTCTATGATATTAAGTCATTGTTCAAGCAAAATTACTATTGTTTCACAAAGCGAGTTTGGAGCCTTCAACACACCTTTGAAAGACCGTCCCAGTCTTTTCCTCACAGTACAAAAGAACACACTGCACTGAACAGGCCTGGGGAGGAGAAGTCTTTTAATGCTATTATTTAGATTTTCATAACCCAAGAGAGTAACACAGTATTCGTCAGTATTTACATTTTTCTTTCTTTTTTGCCAGATTATATTGTTTATCAGGTAATTTTGTTTTCACCATTCATTCACTGATTTCATCTAAATTTCAGAGTTTCACCTTGCCATTTTCTGTGAAACACAGNTTCTGAAAACAATCTCTCCCCCAGTGAAACAATGCAGTATTAAGAAGAAATGTTAAAGCATTCTATTTTCTTTAAATAAAAATACCAGTCATGACCAAGTGCAGAGAAAAATCTAGAGACTGAAAGGGTGAGGAGGTACCAACCAAGTGCAGGAGGCAGACCTCATGTGGAGTCTGACTCAAACCAATGGCAAAGGAGACTCCTCAGTGAGATGATTAGCAACATGTAAACTAGAAGGTTGATAATATTGAGGAATTTGGGTTATTTTTCAGATGAAATAATATGTGTTTCCAAAGGCTCTCATATCTCTTAGAGAAAAACTAGTAAAACATTTGTGTGTTAGTCGCTCAGTGGTGTCTGACTCTTTGCAACCCAATGGACTGTAGCTCACCAGGCAAGAATATCAGAGTGGATAATTATTCCCTTCTCCAGGGGATCTTTCAAGCCCAGGAATCGAACCCACATCTCCTGAACTGCAGGCAGGGTCTTTACCGTCTGAGCCACCAGGGAAGCTTTGAAAGTGAAAGTGAAAGTCACTCTGTTGTGTTCAATTCTTTGTGACCCCATGGACTACAGAGTCCATGGAATTCTCCAGGCTAGAATACTGTAGTGGGTAGCTGTTTCCATCTCCAGGGGATCTTCCCAATCCAGGGATCAAACCCAGGTCTCCCACTTTGCAGGCAGACTCTTTACCAGCTGAGCTGAAACCTTTAGAGATGAACTAATCTGAGGTCTAGGATCTGCTCCAGAATAACCTGGGAGGGTGGGGGCGGCGGCAGTGGGGCTGACAGAGGGCAGGAGTGAAGATGCAGCAAGACTGGCCACCAGCTGTCCCTGCTTGAAGCTGGGGAGTGGGTACATGAGGGTTCATTACACTGTACACTCTAATTTTAGAAATTTTTATAATTGTCCACTACGACAATAAGTTAAAAGTGAATGAAACTTCACAAAGTGAAACAGCTCCCTCCTCAGCAAGGCATTCTGCGAGCGTCCTTATGGCATCAGGATTGAAGGAGTAGCATACGTGCCTGCATACTTACTCAGAAGACCGGCGTAAATATTAAACAACACTGAACGATCTTTCAAACTTTAAAAAAAAAAAAAAAGGCTTTCAACAAACTTTACTGATAGTTTAAACCAAGTTTGCTATTGGAAATTCTAGTACATGCTACTCAAAAGTCCTTACTCACCTCTCCCAAAGCACAAGCCTTTATTACTTCTTCATATCGGTCTTTTTCATATTTCTTCCCAAATAAAATGTTACTCCTCACAGTTCCTGAGAACACCCAGGGCTGCTGAGGAACATAGGCGATCCTCCCGTGCACGTTGACCTTCCCCTGGCTTGGGGGCAGCTCCCCCAGCACAGCACATAACAGTGACGACTGAAACAGAAGGCAACACCCACGCGTGAACAGGCAGCACTCACGATGGAACATATCCCATGGTACAGCTGACCCCAGGCTGGTGCTTGATACACAATAGAACCCTTGCATTTAGAACAGGATAAAGTACAGCCCTGGAAGTTTAGACAAAAACAAATGAAAATAACACTATCGGTCAATGCAAATGAATGGCTGATAAGGAATATTAGTAAAATACTGTAACAATCTCCTCTGCCCAAGAGGAGCCCCCAAATGAAACACTACAGTCAGCAAAAACTAAGAATGTTTAACATCCTTCACTAGCAGAGCAACCCGGCAGGATGTGTATTTCATGTATTTGATGTTTAGTGCAGTTGTTCCTGCATCCAGGTATCCGTCACTTGACAAACACTTATCCTTAAAAAGCTATGTGTGAAGAATATATCCAAAGATGATTATTTAAAAGAATTCTGAAATGAGTTGTGTTTAAGAGCAAAAGTCCATCATAGAGGATATCATCACCCTCTCGTGTACACATCCACATTTAGGTTTCTGTATTTTGTTGTTTCACAACACAGGACACTAAGTGCAAGTGCACGTCTTTCAAATCTCTTGTGACACACAGAAGTGACGGCTCTGTGTCTACACCACCAGAGCGCTCACCACACTGGGCTGAGATCAACTGCGGGTGTATCTGTCTCGCCCTGGAACCTGGTTGCCTCTGGACGGTAGAGACGTCGGGGTCTGGCTCACATCTGTGTCTTTAGCTCCAGCACGTGGCTGAATATTCGCTACACGTGCACTGAAAGGATCACATCAAGTCCCATGAGGAAATGCTCAGAGCTTCCCGGAAGAGCCTTCACCACCTCCAGACTTCCTAGAGGGACCACTGTGATGAAAGTAAGTCCCCGCTGTTTCCATCCAACCTGACCAGCTGTCACATCAATAATTTCATTCACTGAGACATCCAAATTCCTGACAGTGGTTCCCAACTGTGCAATGTGAAGCACCAAGAAGGAAAACACAGTGTGTGCTTATCTAGATTTATTTGGCCATGAAACCTTCTTGCAAAACTAATATTCCATGGAACACAGATAGAGAAACGCTGTTCTGGGTACACCCAATTCAAACTGTGTCACACACAGCTCTGGGCTCGACTCTGAGAATTTAAAAAGGGCAGTGGTGTTGCATCAAGCTGACAAAAGGCATCACAACTTACCTTTCCTGCACCCACAGGTCCAACCACAGCTAACAGTTCACCAGGTCTGGCAGTAAAGAAAAGGTCTTGTAGGGTTGGGGTTCCTGATTCCTGCAAATTAAAGTTTATAAAAATGGGCCCATTTCAATAAAGTAACATACATTACTTCAGAATATAGAGAAAATTACATAATAGTCATTGATATGCTAATGTAATCCACATTTTTCCCCTTCCTATTTTAAGATAGTAAGTCCTGGAGGCCTTTTCATCCAATCATACATATCTCTTTGGGGTTTAACAAGGCTCATTCTTTTACCAGATTTCCATAAGGACATAGCTCTAGACACCCACAGAATTTTAGTAGTAGAAACGACAAGGCATCTGCCTGAAATGCAAACTGAATAATGCACATAAGCTTATTAATATAATGCACTTAATAGAATATCCAGCTTGGGAGGCTTTTAATCATTTATAAGTTTTCATCATGACCCTTGGTTTTAACTGTCTCATTAATCTCCACAGTTCAATTCAGTTCAGTCACTCAGTTGTGTCCGACTTTTGGCAGTCCTGTGGACTGCAGCACACCAGGCCTCCCTGTCCATCACCAACTCCCGGAGCTTGCTCAAACTCATGTCCATAGAGTCGGTGATACCATCCAACCATCTCATCCTCTGTCGTCCCCTTCTCCTCCTGCCTTCAATCTTTCCCAGTATCAGGGTCTTTTCCAATGAGTCAGTTCTTCACATCAGATGGCCAAAGTGTTGGAGCTTCAGCTTCAGCATCAGTCCTTCCAATGAATATTCAGGACTGATTTCCTTTAACATTGACAGGTTTGATCTCCTTGTTGTCCAAGGGACTCTCAAGAGTCTTCTCCAGCACCCCAGTTCAAAAGCATCAATCAATCCCCACAAGGTGGCAGCATAAGTTCCTGGCATGCCTCGCCCTTTAATTAAATAATTTGAAATCTCCACTAATCTCTCCACTTTCCTTTGATAAAGAATGAACCTCAGTAGTGCTCAGCAAGCAAAGGGGTACTTTATATAATAGTCACAATTGGCAAATTAAGTATTATTAATAATGGTCCAAGCTCTAATTTTTAACAAGAGCTCTAATTTAATACTACCACCACCAACAACAACAATAAATGGGGAATAAGTTAGTTATGACATGATGAATCAAAGCGATAAAGCCTCAATTTTATACATTACCTTTCTTGGCTGAAAGGAGGATAATAAAGTACTTCTACTGAAGGAAAAACAGGCAGCTTACTTACTGTCTGAGCCACCAGGGAAGCCCAAAGGAGCAAAATAACAACAAAAACCATGGAGATACATGCACTAGTATCCCCACCCAATGCAACGGAGGACAAAGTATTCATTGTGCCAATAACAAGTCACATTCTTGAGAGAGATACAGGTTCATGTATGTCTTTACATATCATAAGTGTTAAGAAAAGTGTCAATGGCTGCCAATGCTTAAAAAAAAGAAAAATGAATGGTGACACTTGACTCTAAAGTGCCCCAAAGACTAAAAACAGACTCTGGATTTAAAAGTCTGGATATTCCTCAAAACAAAAATTTCTCCGGAAAGAAATGAACTAATTATAAAGCATTCACATTCTAAAAAAATGACAATTATTTTGCATGGTCAAAAACACTAGGCCCAGATTTAAAAAAAAAAAAAACAAAACTATAAATCTACCAATAAGAAGCTAGATGTTAAAACATAAGAAATATTTTTTAACCTTCTCAACTTCTTTATTCTTTTCTGACACTTAGGGTTCCTATTTTGTCACTCAGTTATGACTAAAAGACTATGAGTCACATACCAACATCAGCTCCCTGTCACCACCCCTCACAGTTGCCCAGGGTCACACACAGAGTTCCCTCCCTGTTCAGGCTTCAGGATCGGGCACTACTCAGCCGGGACCAGTAGAGGGCAGCACTCAGCAGCGCAGATGTGCTGGGTCCAGTCAATTCCTGATTATCCAGACTCAGGGGATGCTGACTCAACAAGGATCATCAGCTGAGCCCCCACGCTGTACCAGACATAGTTGAAAACCCCATGAATAAATGGAGGCTACAACAGGACCATTTATTTTACAGCTTCAAGATTGAGACCAAGTTCCATCATTTCATGAATGAGACCTGGGTCCCTGAGACCTGCCCCCACCTGCCCACCTGGCTCTCTAGTGGAGCAGGTTACAGAGAGTTCATGTCTATCTCCTGCCTCCCAACCCAGCAGGGGCTTCATTCAGATTCAGCTTCTCTTTAAAACCCCAATGTCTGTGTCCCCCGTCCAAGGGATCTCTCACCCATGATCTAACCTGATAGCCATAATTACTAATGACCTTCCATAGGCAAGGCCAGGACAATATAATAGGCTGTTCTGTTTTACAATGCAAGTTGCACAAAAATATGAGAACATGTTATTAAGTTCTTGAAAGAAAAACAAAATAGCTCATTTTAAAATGCTGCATAATTTGGTACAAAAGAAATTTGGTAATGGGTCATTAAAAAAATATATGTTAGCATTCACATGGAGTGGTATTTATAATGGAATTTTAGTGCTTTCCATAAATGCTTCAAGAGTACTGTGATGAGAAATACAAAACAGGAGGTAAATCTACCAGAATAAGGTATGAGAAACTCTCAGGACAGGTCAGGCACCTTCTGTGCGTTGCCATGTGCAACTGGTACAGGGCTGTGGTTTTATATATTGGGGAACATATTATCCTACTGTGCTATTGATGGAGATGGGAGGCACTTAATCAGAAGTTGGTGAACACCATGCAGGTGGCAAAACAGAATCACTAGCATGAAAGACAGGAGAAGTCTACAGAGTCTAGACTTGCCCTATGGTCCCCACTCTGACAGCAGCCAGGCTTCTGAGCTCTGCTCTGGAGAGTGGACCCTCTGGTAGAGACATCTCCTTCCTGAGTCCTCCCGGCTCTTGGACGGGAACAGTTTCCTGCCTTTGCTAATTTCTGGATTGTCTCACCCACCACCATTTTGCTGTTTCTGCTTTTGCCCACTCTTGTCATCTATGCAACTAATCCCCTGCATGGACCTCCCTCTCCCATGGTGGGGTTCTTTTTTCCTGACTAATCCACACTGATACAGGAGGATGTGCACAGAGGACCAGGGAACCACGGAGGCAGGAACATTTCAATCATTGATAAAGGAGGCAGCATTGCATGTGCAATTTTGGAAGTGGACCCTTGTTTTTTTCTGTTTGCCAGAAAGTCATAAATAAACCAAGTGCTGGAAAATCACCCGTTCTCCCTGTCAGTTTCCACACACTGCAGCCCTTCAACTAGGAATCACTGGTGCTCACTACGCCCACCTTCTGTTTCCTTCCTGCCCCTGGCTGCTACCAAAGTAGCCAGAACCATCCAGAAGCTTAGGATGGGGGAGCCCCCACTCTGCCCCACAGCAAAGATCCAGATCATGGCCTCACTGCATATACAATAAAGTGATCTGATAATCAAGGCAAAAAATGTACACTGATTCCCCAAAGCCTCTTTAACAACTGTCTGTGTATTCATTAGTTAAACCATTCCACAATGCAGCATTTTGTCCATCCGATCCTGTAAATTCTAACATTATAGAATACATGTCTAACACATGTATTTTAAATTCAAAATGTGCTACTACTTTGAAAGCTCTCTTGAAAATGAAATAAAGAGCAACATGTCAAACTTCTTAGGCTGATTTTTACGCTTAATCTCCGTTAGCTGCAAACCTTATGCCTGATTTTGAGAATTTTTATAACATACTCTTAATATATGAGCAAATCACATTTTACACCATGTGGAAAACCTCATCATTCTCCCATAAACCCATGTCTTCAGTTGTCAATAAGTAGTCATGATCTTGGGGTGCAGGACTTGTTACCTTATCCCAAGAAGCAGTGAAATCGTTCAAGTCCACTATCCTTTTACCATCTGATGCCAGCTGAGGGGTGAGCTGTGGTATCTCATCAAGTAACAGGAAGTTCTACAGAAAAAGGAGAAATACAGATTGCTAAACTGCAAAAACAAAGTACAAACAAAAATAGTTGCTTTTCTGGAATTTATAATAAAAGATTTTATACAGCCTACATATCATTTTGTCAGCTGTAGGTAAACTAGTTTTGTTTCATATCAGAACATACTAAATAATATATACTATATAGAATAATATATATCATATGGTATACATAATCATATAATATAGTATATATAGTAT
>SJYQ01003183.1:26368-76016 GCA_006410935.1 Redunca redunca
GCTGGCTCCTTCCCCAGCCCTCCCCAACACCACCAAACCGATCCCAACACCACTACTTCCTGATCTCTTTACAGCACCTCTGAGTGTCCACCACGCTTAACACACCCAGAGACCCATCAGTACCTAAGTCCACACTTCCCAGGTGGCCTCTGCCTGGATCCCCTGAGTACTAACCCCACCCATCCTTCTGAGTCCATCTCAAATGCTAACCCTCCATGGAACCATTCAGGACAATCTAGGCTGGCACTGCCCTCCCAACCTTTGAATCCCCAGAAAGATAGTAAGTCACATAGAGGGGAGATGCTTCATCATTCATGCACCTACAGTCACAACTCCAACTGAGAGCAAGCTTTGCACACAGTTAACCCATCATGGGTAAGGCAAGGAACAGACTGTAGGGCTGGTTCAAATCAATACAAACACTGACTGCATGACTACTATAGCCTTACAGGGTCTGAGCTAACACGGCAACAAGCAAAAGGTTACACATGTATGTTATACATTTTGTCTAGACAGAAATTCCAATTTTAGCTTAAATGTGTTACCAAGACAAAAAACAATGTTAAGTATGTGCACAGTAGAACAGAAATTTTCCACTTTCAAAAAAAGAGGAAGAAAATAAAGAACAAGCACTAAGTAAGNTACCAAGACAAAAAACAATGTTAAATATGTGCACAGTAGAACAGAAATTTTCCACTTTCAAAAAAAGAGGAAGAAAATAAAGAACAAGCACTAAGTAAGGAATTAAATCTATTGAGTGTTTGTTCACAAATAATAGGTCTGAGTAGGGAAAGAGTCACAGGCTTCCAGGGGTTAAATGACACTCCATTCAGCATATGACCAACTCAAGAAGGTGCAGAAGTGCTGGCTGGATTCTTAACCCAGGACTGAGGCTAATGAAAAAGCTGAAATTAAATTTCTCTTAGACCTAGAACAGGATCTGCAGGAAAGTATCAACATCAGAACTGTAGCCAAAAAGATTGAGTTCCCAGTGGCTGGAAATGGAAAACGTGCTTTATGAACAATATAACCTCAGAGACACATTTTACGGCATGTAAAATCACTGAAGACTTTCAGTGCTTCGGAGACAAGATATTTACAGTCCTAGTGGAGTCATTCAATGCCAAGACCTTCAGACCCCTTTTCTTATTAAGAAAAAAATAGAGGGACTACTGGGACCTATAAAATCACAATAAATCCTCATATTCTCTATATGAAAAAAGGAAATTGAAAAGCACGTACAAACAAGAAGACACAAAACTATGAAGACCACATGTAGGTCTGCCTGTGGGTATGGACCACCACACCCCTGTCTAAGGTAGGCAAGGGTGGTGGGTTTCCTTCCTAGGACTCCCAGATATGACCTGACAAGAAATCCTAGGAGATGACCATCCAGTCTACTGAGTCCCAGGCTCCGGGGGACAGTGGGGCAGCAGAGTTCAACCCCACACTGTATTCTAAACTCCTCATGCCCACCACACTTCCAGCCCATCTATGGTCAAACCTCACTGAGCTCTAACCACCTGTCAGTAAACTCAGCTGACCTTTTCTTCCACTCTTGCTGCCCTTTTCACCTTCTAATTGGACATTAACCCATCTAAGTGAGAGGCAGGTTGAGGGAAAAAAATGAACATCCAGTCATTGTCTATTACCTGTTAGATAACAGCATAGGAACTAAATAACAGGATAGGAACTATATAACAGGATAGGAACTAAATAGCAGGGTAACAGGATAAGAACTAAAGAGCCTCTTGATGAAAGTGAAAGAGGAGAGTGAAAAGTTGACTTAAAACTCAACATTTAGAAAACTAAGATCATGGCATCTGGCCCCATCTCTTCATGGCAAATATTTGGGGAAACAATGGAAACAGTGATAGACTTTATTTTGGGGGGCTCCAAAATCACTGCAGATGGTGACTGCAGCCATGAAATTAAAATACACTTGCTCCTTGGAAGAAAAGCTATTACCAACCTAGACAGCATATTAGAAAGCAGAGACATTACTTTGCCAACAAACGTGCATCTAGTCAAAGCTATGGTTGTTCCAGGAGTCATGTATGGATGTGAGAGTAGGGCAATAAAGAAATCTGAGTGCTGAAGAATTGATGCTTTTTAACTTTGGTGTTGGAGAAGACTCTTGGGAGTCCCTTGGACTGTAAGGAGATCCAACCAGTCAATTCTAAAGGAAATCAGTCCTGAATATTTGTTCATTGGAAGGACTGATGCTGAAGCTGATACTCCAATACTTTGGCCACCTGATGTGAAGAACTGACTCATTTGAAAAGACTCTGATGCTGGGAAAGATTGAAGGCAGGAGGAGAAGGAGATGACAGTGGATGAGGTGGTTGGATGGTATCACCAACTCAATGAACAAGAGTTTGAGCAAGCTTCGGGAGTTGGTGATGGACAGCGAAGGCTGGCATGCTGCAGTCCATGGAGTTGCAAAGAGTCAGACACAACTAAGCAACTGAACTGAACTGAACAGGATAGGAAGCTGAATCAGGCCAAGGACAATCAGTGAAGTGGGTCTTATAGCAAACATTTAGATATTTCTAAGCATCTCAGAATTCAAAACCAAGTTCATGCTCTCCTCCCCAAGTTTGGTTCTCCCCTAGTATTCATTATTTGAGTGAATGCAGGTGATTTTATAGCCCCAAAATGTGAAGCAGCCTGAGATCCACCTTTTCCACCCTAAATACCCAACTCAAGACATGCCCCGAGTATCTCTCAAATTTGGCCAAGTCTCCCTATTTCACCCTAAACCTAACCATATCATCTCGTCCCTGGATGAGATATCCGGCTCTAGGTGAATGATCACACCATCATGATTATCTGGGATGTAAAGATCTTTTTTTTTTATAGTTCTTCTGTGTATTCTTGCCACCTCTTCTTAATATCTTCTGCTTCTGTTAAATCCATATAATTTCTGTCCTTCATTGAGCCCATCTTTACATGAAATGTTCCCTTGGTATCTCAAATTTTCTTGAAGAGATCTCTGGTCTTTCCTGTTCTATTGTTTTCCTCTATTTCTTTGCATTGATCACTGAGGAAGGCTTCCTTATCTCTCCTTGCTATTCTTTGGAACTCTGAATTCAAATGTGTATATCTTTCCTTTTCTCCTTTGATTTCTGATTCTCTTCTTTTCACAGCTATTTGTAAGGCCTCCTCAGACAGACATTTTGCTTATTTGCAAATCTTTTTCTTGGGGATGGTCTTGATTCCAGTCTCCTGTACAATGTCATGAACCTCTGTCCACAGTTCTGACACAGTGTGGTCCACTGGAGAAAGGAATGACAAACCACTTCAGTATTCTTGCCTTGAGAACCCCATGAACAGTATGAAAAGGCAAAAAGATAGGACACAGAAAGATGAACTCCCCAGGTTGGTAGGTACCCAATCTGCTACTGGAGATCAGTGAAGAAATAACTCCAGAAAGAATGAAGGGATGGAGCCTAAGCAAAAACAACAGCCAGTTGTGGATGTGACTGGTGATAGAAGCAAGTCCGATGCTGTAAAGAGCAATATTGCATAGGAACCTGGAATGTTAGGTCCATGAATCAAGGCAAATTGAAAGTGGTCAAACAAGAGATGGAAAGAGTGAACATCGATATTCTAGGAATCAGCAAACTAAGATGGACTGGAATGGGTGAATTTAACTCAGATGACCATTACATCTACAACTGTGTGCAGGAATCCCTTAGAAGAAATGGAGTAGCCATCATAGTCAACAAGAGTCCAAAATGCAATACTTAGATGCAGTCTCTGATATGATAGGATAATCTCTGTTCATTTCCAAGGCAAACCATTCAATATCATGGTAATGCAAGTCTATGCCCCAACCAGTAATGCTGAAGAAGCTGAAGTTGAATGGTTCTATGAGGACCTACAAGACTTTTTAGAACTAACACCCCAAAAAGGCATCCTTTTCATTATAGGGGACTGGAATGCAAAAGTAAGAAGTCAAGAAACACCTGGAGTAACAGGCAAATTTGGCCTTGGAATATGGAATGAAGCAGGGCAAAGGCTAATAGAGTTTTGCCAACAGAACACACTGGTGGTAGCAAACACCCTTTTCCAACAACACAAGAGAAGACTCTACACATGGACATCACCAGATGGTCAACACCAAAATCAGATTGATTATATTCCTTGCAGCCAAAGATGGAGAAGCTCTATACAGTCAGCAAAAACAAGACTGGGAGCTGACTGTGGCTCAGATCATGAATGCCTTATTGTCAAATTCAGACTTAAATTGAAGAAAGTAGGGAAAACCACTAGACCATTCAAATCGCTTTTGCTTCTGCCCAAATCAAAAGTGCTTCCTTCATCAGAACACAAAGCAGCTTGACAAAGAAAATTTGTCAGCCCCAGAAAAGTCAAAGTTTTCCCCAGGATATAATTTTAATATTACTGCCCACATCTACATGGGAAGAAATTTCAAGCCTCAGACAGTTTGATTGAATTTTGGTGGGAAAGAAAAAAAAAATCTTAGTGAATCAGAAACTCCAAAGTATGGTCATGTAGGTTTAAAGACCCTGATGCTGGGTAAGATCAATGCAGGAGGAGAAGGGTAAGACAGAAGATGAGATGGTTGAATGGCATCACCAACTCCATGGACATGAGTTTGAGTAGGCTTCAGGAGTTGGTGATGGACAGGGAGGCCTGGCGTGCTGTGGTCCATGGGGCTGCAAAGAGTCGGACAAGATTGAGCAACTGAATTGAACTGAAGTGAACTAGGTGATTCTGATGAACTAGACAACTAAATATTTTAAAGAGTTGTAGAAAGTATATGAGCTGAAGAAGCATCTAATATCTAAATGAAAGTCTTACACCAATTACTTCAACCCACCAGGAAGCAAGGGCTTCCTTGGTGGCTCAGAGGGTAAAGTGTCTGCCTGCAATGTGGGAGACCTGGGTTCGATCCCTGGGTTGGGAAGATCCCCTAGAAAAGGAAATGGCAATCCACTCCAGTATTCTTGTCTGGGAAATCCCATGGATGGAGAAGCCTGGTAGGCTACAGTCCATGGGGTCGCAAAGAGTCGGATATGACTGAGCAACTTCACTTCACTTCACCAGGAAGCAGTTTCCCACTATAATACCTAGTCTTATCACCACTCTTATTCTCAGCCATTGGTCCCATCTTTACTGAAAATAGCTACTACAGACAGATCTCTAAAGTCCAAGACCAACTTCCTGCCAGATACCTAGTATACACAAGGGAAATTTTGAGTTTTCTGCCCAGATCACAAGTGCTTCCTTCATCAGGACACAAAGCAGCCTGACAAAGAAAATATGTCAGCCCCAGAAAATTCAATATTCTCCCCAGGTCATAATTTTAATATTACTTCACACATCTACATGGGAAGAAATTTCAAGCCTCAGACAGTTCAATTGCATTTTGGTGGGAAAGGAATAAAAAACTCTACCCAAATATTTCAGCACAATTCCCTGAAACCTTCTGCAGGACCCCTTTCATGTCACAGTTCCTGGTGTATCACATAAGCTACCAAAGAATCAGAGTTATTAGTTTTTCCACTACAACCATACTTAATGGTTAGGCATTTGCAAGAGCTCAGACATGATGAAGCTGGAAGTTTTCTTCAGTTAAATATTTTCTAAGCATCTGCTATTTGAGAGGACTACAAAGATGAACGAGGCACTGTATCTGCCCTTTAGCTAAGTCTGGAGCTCAGGGAGGGAAAGAAATCCATTTACACCTGGCTTAGTGAGGACAAAGTTATGCCCGAGAGCTCAAAGGAGATAGGGATTCAAGAGGGTGTGATGGTTACTTTTATGTTAATTTAGGTAAAACATAGTCCCCACACACTTGTTCCAACATGTATTACAATGAAAGTATTTTTCAGATGAAATGGACATTTAAATAAGTAGACTCTCAGTAGAGCATGGAGCAGATTATCCTCAATAATGTAGGTGGGCCTCATCCAATTAGTTAAAGGCCTTAAGAAAAATTAGACTAATATCAACAATAATAAAAACACAGCCACACAACACACACAGGAAGCTTCCATCTTGGACAAATTACCATGTCACTCATTACATCACCACAGTCCAAGGAGATTCCTGAATGTCTTATTTCAAGACGTGAGAGCTATGAAGAAGAAATTTTGTAAACTGCATGGACCATCCCTTATCAGTGTTGCTAGAAGTCGCATAAGAAAGAATGATAAACTCAGGGAATCAGCAATGACCCAGTATGGCAGATCTGTTTTATGGGTAATAGTTTTTATATAGTATAGAAACCTCATCAGACAGACACAAATCTCATTTGTGTCAGCACAGGAGATGCAGTCTGCTTCCTTCCTTCTCTTGCTTTTGGTCACTTTAACTGCCCTGCGGGCATCACTGCACATAGAGCCTGTGCCACTGCTGTTGATATGACTGCCCCTAAATGAGCAGGGATCCTACGTGCTTTGTATTGCATTCCACCTAAGGCGAGGCAGGCGCACGTAAGACAGTTTGGAATGACTGATAGATCTGACACTGAGAGAGGTAAATCTCACCTAACTGGAACACAGTGACACCACAAAAAAGGAGGCAATTTACAAAGAATCCACCTGCAATGGAAAAAAGTTATCTGTCACCAAACCTTGATTCTTTGGATGCTGACAACGGTCTCTGACACTTTCTCGACGGCCATGGGGAAGTAGAGAGTGCTCGAAAACCGCAGAGCCTCGAACAGCATCACCACCACAAACACTTGGCTGGCTGTGATCAGATTGTCAAGGAGATCATTGGTGATGAAGGTGACAAAAATCATGATTTTGCTGACAGCGAAAAATGATGCCAAATTCATGCCCCTAAGGTAGGAACTTTTCAGAATCTTGGAAATTTCCTTCCTAGAAAGGACAGTAGGAAATAGCATTTTTAAGAACCATTGACATCCAACACATGAATTCCAGTGCCCTGTGTGAGTGGCCCCTTTCTAGGAAGTGGACACAGATTAAGGTAACCATCAGTCATGTCATGGAGACACTCAGGGTGCACACCTGGGACCCTGCTCCAAACCAAGGACTACACACTTCATCACCACTTCACTTTTCCAACTAAATGAAGTCTTAACGTCACACTTTTTAAAACTGGGTTCAATCCGACAGGATTTGAACATACATTCAGCAAGCATTCACAACCACATATCCTGTACTGGGCTCCTCACTGATGACAGAAAAAAATGCTCATCCCCACCAGGACCTCATAAACTTGGAGAGGAAAAGAATGATAAACCTTAGGACTTCCGTGATGGTCCCGTGGATAAGAATTGGCCTCCCAATGCAGCAGACACGGGCTCAGTCTCTGGTCTGGAAGATTCCACATGCTGCATAGCAACTAAGCCTGTGCGCCACAGCTACTGAGCCCAAGCTCGAGAGCCCGTGCATCAGTGCAACTACTGAAACCTGTGCGCCTAGAGCCTGTGCTCCGCCACAAGAGAACCACCAGGTAGAAGCCCAAGAACAGCGATGAAAAGCAGCCCCCGCCCGCCACAGCTACAGAAATCCTGTGCACAGCAATGAAGACCCAGCACAACCAGAAATAAATGAGTAACGGAATAAAAAAGACATAGTATGATGCGTGTGTACATTTTTAAAAAAGAATGAACACAAAATTTGTGAGACACCAAGACATTTGACAGAGGCAGACAGCACATCCCCACAGGGGCACAGAGCTGAGTCATGTAACTCAGAGCAGTAGACAGAGGTCAGGTCACACACATGCGGACCCTGAGAAGATGAGCAGGAGTCAGTTAGGACTGGCAGAGACCAGAGAAGAAGGAAGATGAGCGTGTATTTCCAGCAGAGGGCGGGGCCCCCGCAAAGATGCAAAGTGAGAGGTGACAGGGTACTCCCAGAAAATTCTAAGTACCCTGTGCTAGAGTATAAACACTCATCAGATATTTAAATGAAACATTTTTTTTTTAATCTACAAACATAAAACAAAGACAAAGAAACAGTATTTCCATGGCTCTCTTTGGAATGAGTAATACTGATCCATAATGTTTGGCCTGATACAGGTACACTCAATCTACAATCTCCCCATTTGTGCTGCTGCTGCTGCTGCTAAGTTGCTTCAGTTGTGTCCGACTCTGTGCGACCCCACAGACGGCAGCCCACCAGGCTCCCCTGTCCCTGGGACTCTCCAGGCAAGAACACTGGAGTGGGTTGCCATGTCCTTCTCCAATGCATGAAAGTGAAAAGTGAAAATGAAGTCGCTCAGTCGTGTCCGACCCTTAGCGACCCCATGGACTGCAGCCCACCAGGCTCCTCCGTCCATGGGATTTTCCAGGCAAGAGTACTAGAGTGGGGCTACATTAACATATATTATAGCTTTACTTTAAATATAATCTCAAACACTAATATCTTAGAATCATTGTTTACTTGGAATTTGCAGTATTAAGAAGTATTTGGAATTTCATTTCTGTATAAGTAAGAATCATATGTATTTCAAGAAGATGGTAAATGGAAGAACAGCTGAAAATGACATCTCTACTATTCTCCTTAACCCTCCTGCCACATATGGGGGGATGGAGGGGTAGTATTTAAATTTACCTTAATGTGAAAACTTGGTAAGACTTCTAAACCATTTAGCAAAAATAGGAAATATAACAGTACAAACATACACTGTGATATATTAAAAAACAAAACTTACCTTCTCAGTCTGGAAATAAGGTCTATAAATGACTTTTCCCAAGCATTCATTTTTATTGTTTTGATGCCACTTATGACTTCACTCATGGTCCTGATCCTGTCGTCCGTGAGAGCTGCGGTCTTATTCCTGAGGGGACAGACATGAGAGATGAGCCTTAGTGACCACAGCCCAAATTTCTGTGGCAGCAACAGTGGGCACAGGGAGGGACCAGGGATCAAATTATTTTCTATAGCTCTTTTGAGCTGACAACAAACACAGGCAAGTCCTATTCAAAGTACAAATTAAGAAAAACTTCAATCAGGAGGTCAATCATTCAGTCCAATTCAAGAAGTAATGTGGAGAACTTGCAATATCAGCTAAGGAAGACCTGAAATGAGTCAGATACAATCCACCTTCCCAAGGAGGTTGTGCTTGGGCAGAGAAGGCAGAAAGGGATGTACCAGGAAGACAGTGTCTAAGATGTAAAAAAAATAGGAGTAAAATTCTGGGGAGCTGAAAAGAGGGGGCTGTTAATCCACTGGGAAAAGAGAACAAGAAAATCTTTAGAGACCTGGTAGCATTGGAACAGAGCCTTGAAAGATAAGGAATATCTCTCCACAGCAAAGACAGGAAAGGAAACCTCAAGTAGATAAAAATATCACATGTAAAGTCACACATAAAAAGAAAAAAACTCAAGGAAAAAAATCTTCAAACAGCACAATACATCCATCACCTGACAACCTGGACAATGACCCACCTCCAACCCTCTGGGACCTGCTTCAGGTCTATCTCATGGCCATTAGGCCCTTCATCACCAGCCACTGTTCTATCACATATGCTGCTGGGACTGTGGGGTTTTATAAAGATACAATTAAGGTCAACCTTGCCCTTGGGGTGCCTATAACTTAACAGAAACATTGAAATAAAACAAGACATCAATACACTACCTGAAAGTGGCTCTAAAACAAGCTTAAAAATAAATGCAGCTAGAAATGGGCCTGTAAAATTATTACTCTTTTTAATAACGTTTCAATAACTTGGACATTGGTAAATTCTTCTTAAGGACTCTCCACTTATTCAGGTACAGTGTCAAGAGGAGCCAGTGAGTGCCATCACCTTTTCTGTTTAAAGATCAGCCTGCAGCTTAAGGCTGGAACCTCCACTGGCTAAGCCTGAAGGGTCTGCAACCCACACAAAGAAGAGACTAGAGAAGGCATTGGTTTTGTTTTTGAACAGAAGCATCGACTTCATTCACAGACTGTGGATGTTACCAAGCATGTATCACCTATTTTTTAAACCAGTGTTTCTCTTACCGGAGTGATGAAAACAACTTTCCAAAGCAGCTTTGCAAAAGCAGAAGAATAATGAGAACCGCCATCCCAGCAAGACAGGACATTCCAATTTCCATCCAGAGCAGGGCGGTCACTGCGATAGCCTGCAGTGGCCCCACCCACAGATAGTGCAAGAACATTGTTACCTTAAAAGAGAAAGACAAAGCCTTCTTGGGACTGTATATAATCAAAATCAGTAAAGACACAGTGTAGAAACAATCTGCTCTGAAAGAACAGATAGGAACCTAAACATGGATATCTCAGTAGGTTTTAAACCTGCTAAAGCAGAAACCCATGTCTACCCCAGATGACACTGTTCCTGGCAGCACAGGGCCAGCTTCAGGGACATCCAGGGAGAACCCAACCTGAAGGAAGATGTTGATTTTATCTACACACAAATGAGCTCAGGGCATCCCCAAACTCTCACTCCCTGCTATATTCAGCCCCCATCTCACTCTAGCACCCAAGAAAACCTTATATTATGATAAGTACCACACTCTCTAGTAATTATTTGTGTACTTACCTCCCTAATGGGCTGTGGTTTCTCCACAGCAAAAACTAAATCATATTCAACTCTGAAACTGAGTAGCAGCCTTACTTCATGCTTGATGAATGAATAACTGAAAGAGAAGTGTCTGACCAAGAGCTACAAGGCCCTGGAGACTGTGATCTATTCATAAAGTCAGTGGAAAAAAGAGTGTGAGGGGACAGAAGAGAGTAGGCTGTGTCTGGCTGAGGGCCACCCACTTGGCATATTCCTCGCAGGCTCCCCATGCAGCAGGCATTGAACAGGGCACAGTGGAAAGAACAATCCCTGCCCACCAGGCCTTCATCAGCCAGAGGAGGAGGAAGACAGTTCAGGCAGCAATGCTGACTCCACGTGACAAGAAAGGCCATGCCAGGAGGACCCCTAGGAACACTCACTGAGCCGGGCAAGAACACTGCTGCCTGTCTATTACTACAAAAACAAAACCCTCACCTACAGGACAACCCAGATTATTACATCTAAGTTGCACACAGAGGAAATGAGAGTTGGATNAAAAAGAAAAAAACTCAAGGAAAACAATCTTCAAACAGCACAATACGTCCATCACCTGACAACCTGGACAATGGCCCACCTCCAACCCTCTGGGACCTGCTTCAGGTCTATCTCATGGCCATTAGGCCCTTCATCACCAGCCACTGTTCTATCACATATGCTGCTGGGACTGTGGGGTTTTATAAAGACACAATTAAGGTCAACCTTGCCCTTGGGGCACCTATAACTTAACAGAAACATTGAAATAAAACAAGACATCAATATACTACCTGAAAGTGGCTCTAAAACAAGCTTAACAAAAATAAATGCAGCTAGAAATGGGCCTGTAAAATTATTACTCTTTTTAATGATGTTTCAATAACTTGGACATTGGTAAATTCTTCTTAAGGACTCTCCACTTATTCAGGTACAGTGTCAGGAGGAGCCAGTGAGTGCCATCACCTTTTCTGTTTAAAGATCAGCCTGCAGCTTAAGGCTGGAGCCTCCACTGGCTAAGCCTGAAGGGTCTGCAACCCACGCAAAGAAGAGACTAGAGAAGGCATTGGTTTTGTTTTTGAACAGAAGCATCGACTTCATTCACAGACTGTGGACGTTACCAAGCATGTATCACCTATTTTTTAAACCAGTGTTTCTCTTACCGGAGTGATGAAAACAACTTTCCAAAGCAGCTTTGCAAAAGCAGAAGAATAATGAGAACTGCCATCCCAGCAAGACAGGACATTCCAATTTCCATCCAGAGCAGGGCGGTCACTGCGATAGCCTGCAGTGGCCCCACCCACAGATAGTGCAAGAACACCGTTACCTTAAAAGAGAAAGACAAAGCCTTCTTGGGACTGTATATAATCAAAATCAGTAAAGACACAGTGTAGAAACAATCTGCTCTGAAAGAACAGATAGGAACCTAAACATGGATATCTCAGTAGGTTTTAAACCTGCTAAAGCAGAAACCCATGTCTACCCCAGATGACACTGTTCCTGGCAGCACAGGGCCAGCTTCAGGGACATCCAGGGAGAACCCAACCTGAAGGAAGATGTTGATTTTATCTACACACAAATGAGCTCAGGGCATCCCCAAACTCTCACTCCCTGCTATATTCAGCCCCCATCTCACTCTAGCACCCAAGAAAACCTTATATTATGATAAGTACCACACTCTCTAGTAATTATTTGTGTACTTACCTCCCTAATGGGCTGTGGTTTCTCCACAGGAAAAACTAAATCGTATTCAACCCTGAAACTGAGTAGCAGCCTTACTTCATGCTTGATGAATGAATAACTGAAAGAGAAGTGTCTGACCAAAAGCTACAAGGCCCTGGAGACTGTGATCTATTCATAAAGTCAGTGGAAAAAAGAGTGTGAGGGGACAGAAGAGAGTAGGCTGTGTCTGGTTGAGGGCCACCTACTTGGCATATTCCTCACAGGCTCCCCATGCAGCAGGCACTGAACAGGGAATAGAGGAAAGAACAACCCCTGCCCACCAGGCCTTCATCAGCCAGAGGAGGAGGGAGACAGTTCAGGCAGCAATGCTGACTCCACGTGCCAAGAAAGGCCATGCCAGGAGGACCCCTAGGAACACTCACTGAGCCGGGCAAGAACACTGCTGCCTGTCTATTACTACAAAAACAAAACCCTCACCTACAGGACAACCCAGATTATTACATCTAAGTTGCACACAGAGGAAACGAGAGTTGGATAAAGAGAACACTTAAGTCCTCAACAGAACCCTGGCCAACACCAAATGCTGGTACCTGGCATCTCAATAAGCAGAACCCAGTGAGAAAGGCAGCACGTGGAAGAGGATCCCTCAGGGGCAGCTCACCTGGTCAAACCTGTTCACATCGTTGGACAGCAGGTTGACTATCTGGCCTGTGGTGGTCTTCCCCATGGCTGAGCTACTCAGGCGAAGGGTCTGAAATGAGAGAGGGAGACAGAGATCCGGATTCCTAAAGTGATACCAAGTCACTCTAAGAACATAACAAAACGAAGCGTGTTTTCCTGGGATCTTGCCTGGTGTCAGGATGACAGCAGGGCTCTAGGGACCCTCCTTCATCCTTCCTCTCCTCAGTGTGGCAGCAACGTCGGCCGCAAGGACGGCAAAGGGAGGAGACAGAGGTAGAAGCAAATCCCCCACCCAGTTTCTCAGTGAACTTGGACCTGCCTGAAGTGTAAAGGGTGTAGATTCAGACTTAGGGGTCAACTAAAGTAATTTTGAGGCAAATTATATGAAAGTGGAGAGACTGCATTAAGGAAATAAAATAAGAGCCTTGGACTATAAATCTGGAATCGATCACTAATTCTGTGGGTGATGTCATTTTAACACTTTGGGTTTAGTTTCTTCATTCTAAAGAGTATGGAATCTTCATTCTGAAATGAGTATAATACTCAAAACACTATTCCTGTGAGGAACCTCTGTTCTTAATGCCAGTCTTCTGAATTTAAAAAACACAGCCTGTGTTTCAGTCCCTTTATTTGGCAAAAAAAAAAAAAAAAGAAACCTCTGAAAAATGCCCTAGAAAGCTGAGGAACCTGAACAGACACCAAGAGTTGCTTCAACAAACCATCAAGTGGACTCTGATCCAAACAAAATGTCATGGTTCATAGAAACTTCTCGTTTCGTCCTTGAGTTAAACAGTAAACTCAGCAATCAAGTGCGAATGTGAAACAGCATGGGTGTGATGGAGAGAGCACAGCAGGTCCTCAGCAAAGTAGCATACAGTCAGCGTCTAGTACAGCAAGACTGCTTTTGCAGATGAGCTCAAAGAACTGAACCCACAAACTTGACCTTTTTGCACACCTGTGTGCAAATGTTCATGATAGCCAAAGGTGTAAATAATCAAAAACTCCACTGACAGATGAATGGATACAAACAATGTTGTATAGACCTATCATGGAGTGTTATTCAGCCTTAAAATGAAATTAAATTGTAGCACCGGCTTCAACATAGATGAACCTTGAAGACACTGTGCTACATGACATAAGCTAGACACAAAAGGACAAACATTGGATGATTCCACTTATACACAGCACCTAGAGTCGTCAAATTCAGAGAGAGAAGCAGCAGCATGGTGATGGATGAGGGGAGGGAAGTTCTGAACAATGTGATACTTGATGTGAATAAACAGTGTACTTAAAAAGAGTTAGGATAAAATGTTTTATTGTGTATATTTTGCCACAATTTAAAAAATCAATGAACAAAAGCCAAAAGTAATTTTACCAAAGCTGTGGAAATGTGAATAAACGACAAGTCATTTTACATACGATTCCTCCTGAAAGATCATTCCAAGTTCAGCTGAAAAGAGCACTAAAATGCTGAACGGGGCATTTTAGGAAGCTGCAGATGTGCAGCCTTAGAGAGCTCCTGGAGATGTGCTCCAGCCTGGAATCCATGGTGCAGACAAATTATGACGCTGATCTTAGTAGCCATTCCATTTCTAACACCCACCCTGATTTCTTCCCAGGACCAGGGATTAGAAGTTGAATAAGAACCACAAACTTTCAGAGTTGCTCTGTAGCACCAGATTTGCTGGTGCTAAGGAATCAGCCCATCTGTAAACTGCAAAAAAGGTGTCTTATTCCTGCACCTCAACAGGATTCTAGATGCAAGGCTGGCGCTAGTGCTAAGTCACTTCAGTCATGTCCAACTCTTTGCACCCCTGTGGACTGTAGCCCACCAGGCTCCTCTGTCCTTCGGACTCTCCAGGCAAGAATACTCTAGTGAGCTGCCACTTCCTTCTCCAGGGGATCTTCCTGACTCAAGAATTGAACCCAGGTCTCCTTCACTGCAGGCAGATTCTTTAACATCTGAGCTACCAGGGATGCCCTAGATGCAAGGCTAGGCACAGGGAAATTTGTCTTTCCCACATTTCTTGAATTTCAGATTAAGTCTATGGTTTAACCTCTAAAATTCCTGACTTCATACAGGGACAGTTCTTTCAGGCATAATCAAGCCAGCAAATGAACACCTTTGGGAGAAATTTACATTCACACAAGCATACATGCCAGGTCAGATCAGATGTTTCAAAGTGTTAGTTGGAAAGAAGAAAAACAAGTGGACTATGGCTCACCTGTACAGCAAGGAGTAAGCTTTGACTGAACCATCAGCTCACACCTAACTTAAGGCTTTCACAGTATAGTTCTGGTGAATTCCATGCATATTCATGGGGGCTAAGCATGATCTAGGAAGACAATCATCATTTGTGGGGAAATCTAAGTATTTGTCTGCTAAACGGTGGACTGTGAAAGAGAATAGGGCTTCCCTGGTGGCTCAGTGGTTAACAATCTACCTCTCCTGGAGGAGGAAATGGCAATGCACTCATATTCTTGCCTGGGAAAGTCCATGGACAGGGGAGCCTGGTGGGCTACATTTCATGGGGTCACAGAGCACAACTTAGCGACTGAGCAAGCACACAGGTACACAAGATGACGATGGAGGACAAGGAAGACCCCTGACTAGAGTGTACGGGCACTGCTGCCATTTCCACATCACCCAAGAGGAAACCTGCTCACGTGCAATAGCCAAACACAGACCGTGAGATGTCAGGGCCCTGGATTCACACAGCCCTGACATTAATAAGACTCTGCTCAGGGAAAGAAGAGAAGACACCTTACATTTTGCAAAGAAAAGCATTCCTAAGAAAGATAAGTAGCAACCAGGTAAAAGAAGCAATAACTTTGATTTAAATTGTTTGGTTTAGTTTCCAATAAGGATTTTTTTAAATAAAAATTATATATATTTAAGGTGAGCAACATGATGTTTTGTTAAAAATACACATTGGGAAATGATTTCTGTAGTAAAACCAATTAACATATTCATCATCTCATCTAGTTATCATTTTGTGTATGTGAGATGAGCTCACTCTCAGCAACTTACAAGTATACAATACAGTCAAGTAAGGATTTGAAAAGAAGCAAACAACCCAGAGCAACAAGATACACAGGAACAAGTTTATACAGAGTCTTTAGTTCCTGACATAGTGTATCTGTGGCAATTTCTTTGTAAAGACACCTGAAATCCTTACTCTTTTTATGTTAGCTAAGACCAGGATAAACTATGAAATAATTCTATGGCATTTCTCAATAGAAAATCACTGAACACATCAAATCAGGTCTTATTAAAACTGCTATAGTGAAAGTGAAGTTGCTCAGTCGTGTCTGACTCTTTGTGACCCCATGGACTGTAGACTAGCAGGCTTCTCTGCCCATGGAATTTTCCAGGCAAGAATACTGGAGTGGGTTGCCATTTCCTTCTCCAGGAGATCTTCCCGACCCAGGGATTGAACTTGAGTCTCCCGCATTGTAGGCAGACACTTTACCATCTGAGCCACCAGGGAAGTCCTAATACTGCTATAATGCATGCTAAAGACAAAAAGGAAATATTCAATTATGAAAATAATTTGAATGAACTGCCATAAATTCTCTCCAAAATTGCCAAGGACAACGGAAAATTTCAAGTTTTATCCCAAATATCCAACTATTTTCTTTAATACCATTAAAACAATCATGATTATATAATATAGTGAGTGAGTCTGTATATGGCCTAGATTCTATTTATATTTTTCTTTAGTTAACACAATTTTACTGAATNTTACTGAATGTGAGTAAATGGGCCATATAAAAATATAATCATTCCCTTCCTCAAACATATTCTGTTCTCCTAGATTTAATTTTATATATTAAATTTCCTAGATTTAATCCAATCACTGAAGTTCACTTTCAAATACAACTTTGATATAAATGAAGGTTTTAATGAACAACAACAACAACAAAATTTCCATCAATAGTACTTTGGCATGAAAACACTGAAAATCAATGTGATACTTTTGGTATGTATTTTTTAATCAGATTTTGTTACAAACTTAGTAGATATTGTGTAACAGCCTATGACTAAAAGTCAGCAAAGGCAGTCTTGACCTGATCTCAATAGAAAATTTTTATTATATATTTGTAAAGTTTGCTTAAAGGACAACAAACTTGGATTGATGCAAATAAGCTTCTGTTTCTGTTAGTCACTCAGTCATGTCCAACTCTTTGCCACCCTATGGACTGTAGCCTGGCAGGCTCCAGGGAATTCTCCAGGCAAGAATATTGTAGTGGGTTGCCCTTTCCTTCTCTATAGGATCTTCAAGACCCAGGGATTGAACCTGTGTCTCCTGCATTGGCAGGCAGATTCTTTAACACTGAACCATCATCTGGAAGCCCTAGCAAAGTATAAATGATCCCAGTTACAAAATTTTTAATTTACAGAGGACTTTCCCAAAATATTTCTAATGCTCCGGGGGAGGAACACACCGTGGTACCGAGAGACACTCACCTTGCGGTAGATCATGTGGCCCATGGCTACCCTCAGCCTCATCCCCACGCGCTGCATGTGGTAGAAGCACGAGTGGTGCAGAACGGCCCACACGAGCACGCAGGCGCTCAGCCCTGCCGCGTAGCCATAGGCTTCGTGCAAAGCGGCAGAATCACCGGGATGATAGTTTTCAACATAACTAACCATTTTCCCCAAAAATATGGGTTGAACTACTCTGGTGCCTTCCTAAAAGAAAATAAAAGTCTTAATTAGAAATGTCAGTTTTTCTTTACACAAGATTTACTTTTAGCATTCAGTTCAGTTCAGTTTAGTCACCCAGCCATGTCCGACTCTTTGCCACCCCATGAATCACAGCAGCCAGGCCTCCCTGTCCATCACCATCTCCCGGAGTTCACTCAGACTCACGCCCATCGAGTCCGTGATGTCATCCAGCCATCTCATTCTCTCTCTTCCCCTTCTCCTCCTGCCCCCAATCCCTCCCAGCATCAGAGTCTTTTCCAATGAATCAACTCTTCGCATCAGGTGTTCAAAGTACTGGAGTTTCAGCTTCAGCATCATTCCTTCCAAAGAAATCCCAGNGATCTCCTTGCAGTCCAAGGGACTCTCAAGAGTCTTCTCCAACACCACAGTTCAAAAGCATCAATTCTTCAGCACTCAGCTTTCTTCACAGTCCAACTCTCACATCCATACATGACTACTGGAAAAACCATAGCCTTGACTAGACGGACCTTAGTCGGCAAAGTAATGTCTCTGCTTTCGAATATGCTATCTAGGTTGGTCATAACTTTTCTTCCAAGGAGTAAGCGTCTTTTAATTTCATGGCTGTAGTCACCATCTGCAGTGATTTTGGAGCCCAGAAAAATAAAGTCTGACACTGTTTCCACTGTTTCCCTGTCTATTTCCCATGAAGTTAGCATATTAAAAATACATTTTGACAAAACGCTACATTCGTGGCTAATTTAAAAGAAAAATATGCAGATTCACTATCTCCTATAAGACAAGTAGACAACAGTTTTAACCTTAAGACAAAATTTTATATTCAAAAATAGTAAACCCTTAGTATCATGCTTAGTGTAATGTGAATGCTCAGTAAATACCACAACCAGGCTCAATACCAACTGAGCTTTAAGATGAATAAGGAGAAAGGTGGAAGAAGAAGAGTAAGAAATCTGCTTCCATATGAAGAGGCCTGCTGGCAGCTTGCCCCTGTCCCCTGTATTCCTAATGTCCCAGCCCAATAGAAAGTCAACCTGGTTCACATATGGGAGACACGCTTTTATTACCTTCTTTGTGAATCTTTATGAACTGAGACACTGGCACAAACACATCCACTCTTTTCCATCCCAAACTCCACATGTCTGTAGGTCAAGGGAATGGAAACCAGCTTCAGCTGGAATACCACAAAGAAACCAGGCTTGGCAGCTCTACAGGCTCTCAGATCCTGAGAGCACTGCTTCAATATGTCTCTACCCCCTAGAAGTTGGAATGTTCCTTGCAGTGAAAAATTAAATATGGTGGAGGTCAAGCTAAACAATCCTGTCTTCCATGGTTCTCCATCCGCCATCCACTGCAGTTGGTGGTTGGGAAGAAATGTTCCCAATCATCTCTTCCCCAAGGCTAAACCAGTTGACTCAGAGTGCACTGAGGCTTCCACCCTGAGTAAGACTTAGGGAAAGCAAGCTCCTTTCCCAAAGAAAAAGGCAAAGAAACACCAACACCTACCCACCCTGCCAAATAGCCACTTCGCCCCCACAACTTACTCCCTCCCTCTAGTCACTCCTTGAAGGTCTCTTTCTCCCCAGGTTCCCTTCCTTCTCCACCATCAAGGAAAACCAAACACTCAATGAACGAACCCGTCACCAAAAGTAAACACCTTGACTCTCAAAATCATTTCCTCCACAGACTTCTCAAAAGACAAAATTCCAAAAGTTTGGAAGTCTTTCAGGATCAGGGCTCTTCCTTTCTCGGCCATCCCGCATTACTAACACGGACAGGGGAGCCTGGCTGACCTGACAGGTGTGCTTTGCTAGCTCCCCTCTGTCTGAAGCTGAGGAACCCACACACAAGAGCAGGGAAGGAGAATCCATAACACCAAAGACCAAAAAAACTAAGCATTTCCTGCTCAGCCAACCAGTGCCTGATCAGGATATTTATCAAAAGATGTCCCCACCCCTCATATGGGGGTCTCATTAAACCTTAACATTCCCGTCTTGTTCTACACAAATGGATACTAATGCACATACACATGTTAACAGGCTGCACGAGCTGCCTCGCCCTCCATGAAGTCAAAGAGATTTTCATCTACTATAGAGGATAGTGGAGAAGGCAATGGCAACCCACTCCAGTACTCTTGCCTGGAAAATCCCATGGATGGAGGAGCTTGTTAGGCTACAGTCCATGGGGTTGTGAAGAGTCGGACATGACTGAGCGACTTCACTTTCACTTTTCACTTTCATGCATTGGAGAAGGAAATGGCAACCCACTCCAGTGTTCTTGCCTGGAGAATCCCAGGGACAGCGGAGCCTGGTGGGCTGCTGTTTATGGGGTCACACAGAGTCGGACACGACTGAAGTGACTTAGCAGCAGCAGCAGCAGCATAGAGGATAACAGAAACACTATTTAGTTGAAGAAGTATAAGTAAGATGATCAGACCGGAGTAAAATGATCAGTTCTGATACATTTCCACCGTATCCTGTCACCCATCCCAAGAGGCATAGAGAGCTCATGGAAGAGTCCCTCATAAAATGGATTGTCAAACATACTTTTTATAGAGTTTCCTGAGATGGAAATGTGGAGGCTCACACAGAGAAGCAAGAACATCAAACTGTACACACAGGCAGTCCCAGCCCAGGTATGGCCAAGGGCAGTCCAGTGCTGCAGCCACAAACCACCAGAATCCCAGCAATAATATCTGCCATCCCAAACTTTCCTAAAACTTATGATTCTCTTTGGGAATCACTGTTGCCTGTTACTTAGGTCTCCATTTGAGCTAACATTCTTGTGATTACAGGAGAAATAAAAATAATGACACTCACCAAGCAGAATATGGATAAGTGCAACAAATCCAGCAATAAAGAATATAAATAAAGGCAGGTCACTACTGCCTAAGCATATCTGGAGTTTTTCACTGAAAAACAATATTTAATAACCCAGTTGAGGGACTTCCCTGGTGGTCCTTTAGCTAAGCTCCACACTCCCAATGTAGAGGACCTTGGTTTGATCCCTGGTCAGGGAACCAGATCCCACATGCAGCAACTAAGAACTGGTACAGCCAAAAAAAATAAATAAATAAAAAACAAAAACAGTTGGAGAAATAGCCTCATTAAGGTATAATGCCAGTTCATGGCTCATATCTGCCACTCATCTGTGAATTCTTTTTATTCTTGATAATGATTATTTTTTAATTGGGATAGAAAATGTGTTATCTTTCAAAAAGATAACAAAGGATTCAAACATGAACTGTTACTGATGCAATTTGAGGGGAGAGTCATTTATTATTTGGGGACTTCCTCCAATGGCTCAATGGTAAGGAATCCATCTGAATGCAGGAGTCACAGGAAATGCAGGTTTGATCCCTGAGTTGAGAAGATCCTCTGGAGGAGGAAATGGCAACCCACTCCAGGATTCTTGCCAGGATAACCCCATGGACAGAGGAGCCTGGTGGGCTACAGTCCCTGGGGTCACAAAGGGTTCGACACGACTGAGTGATGGAGCACACATGCACAGCTGTGCCTCCAGCAAGGAGCAGCCACGGCGACTCAGAGAAGCGACAAAAAGCACAATGCATAAGGAATTTCCATCCTGGCACAAGCTGCAACTATGCAAAACAGAAAATTGATATTATGCTCCATATGAAAAACAGCAGCAAGTAAAAAACAATTTTCCAGTAATTTCTCTCAAAAAGAAGAAATAAAAGCAAAATAATGAATAGCACAAAACTGTGAAAACAAAACCCCAAGTACATATAGAGAGTAAGAAGACACATATTAAATATGATTCTTCAAAGCTTGCAGAACACACAGGGTAGACATGACTGAGTCCATCAAAGGTAGACTGAGTAAATCCATCCCCTCCACACACAAGGAAAGGTTAGAGATGGAGAGTCATTTAGCAGGACAGCTGGCAGCAGCATTTGTAGTCTGTGAGTGTTTCAATTTATGATATTTGGTAAAACTGCCTGAGGCAAACCAGGCAAAAGTTTGTCCAGCTACCAGAAGATTAACTCCTGTATATGCTCAATGCTCTAGTCCAAGTATTAAGTCCAAATGAAACAGTGTTGTGAATCCCAAGGATAGACCGAATTTCAGAAGACTTTGCTTGTCTTGGAGAGTCTCTCAGAGAGGCAAGGAGTGGCTGTGGCTCACCCTGGGGACACAGACACTGGTGGCAGCCATTCCCAGGAGCTGCCCCACCATGTGTACACTGGTGTGGGCAGACACCACCAAGGAATTCTCTCATCTGTACATTCTCGATTCTCACCATCAACTAAAAAGAAATAAAATAACTGAGAAAATATTCATTACCAATCATGAAGCTAACCGAATTAAAACTTTGTTGATAAACAGGAACAAGGTCAAACACTGTCCCTTAAACCTTTCCCTCTGACATCAATCTATGACCACATGTATATTCTTTCCACAAACCAATTGAGAATATAGTTCTTCTTCTTTCACAGGAATTCTTCACAACTCTGAAATCATAAAGGATCTTTAAAAGAGCTGAATTTAATACCACAACATCCATTATTCAGGATTATCTGAGAGTCTGAGTCTCTGAGGCAGAGTTTTTATTTTGGCCACACCCTGTGGCATACAGAACCTTAGTTCCCAGTCCAGGGATCAAAAACCCTCATATCTGCGTTGGGGGCATGGAGTCTTAGCCACCGGACTGCCAGGGAAGCTTGTGGTAGCCATTACGTGATAGAATCCTTGGTATTCAGCCTCCTGAAAGCACCTGATATTGGGTCCCACCTTTTGCTGCTTAGGATAACTTCTTGCAGGATTCGGTTAGAAACTAGAACTTCTGCAGAGTATAGAATTCCTCCTCCAAGTTAAGGTACTTGAAACATTTCTCACCCTATTTCCCCACATCTCATTCATGGAAACAAAACCAGAAAAATAGAAGCAAGCTAACAAAGAAAAACAATTGAGTGGAAACATATAAGCTGAAAAGAGTGAGCTTGTAGGGAAAAATTGAACAGGCAGTTAATCTTTAGAACTGGGGTGTTCTAAAGTAGAGAAAAATCCAGAGATAAGGAGGAAAAGCAGTGAATCTGGGAAATCATAACCATCAGCATTCTAGATATCTTAGCTTTCCGTCATCTTTTGCACGGTGGTCTTCATCCTGACTATAGCTTAGCATCACCTGGGTGGGGATAATGGCACTCTGACGCCCGAGGCCCAGCCTCCAGAAACTGGTTTAGGTTCAACTGATTAGGGTGGAGCCTGAAGATTCTTCTCCCTGGAAGATTCTGGATGCAGAAACTAACCCCATGTAAGCATCTGCTAACCTCCATTCTTGCACTGTCTTGGCATCTAAGCCTGGAATGGCTACAGACCTGCTATGAAGGGGTTACAATGATCACAAAGAGTTTTAATCAGAATCCCACGACACATTTCATGCTTCCAGAAAAATCCTTATAAACCGAAGTCCAGAGATTACAGTATTGAAATTGAAAATTTTCATTCTGCATAGTAGGAAAACTAAAATTTCAGATAAAACTATATTTAAAAAACATTAATAAAAAGATGAGTCAAAATCAGCCTGGAAAGTTATCCCTAAAAGGAGAAGGAGAATTAGAGTAGAGCTAACGAGGATATCAGCCTTCTTTAAAAGTAGCTTTGTCTTGATTTTGGAATCATGAAAACATTATACAGAATTATAATTATAAAAGAACTAATTTTGTAAAGAGCAATTCCTAAAATTTCAGAGTAAATTTAAATAAAAGTACCTAAATATCTACCCATCCTGTTGGTTCAAAGAGCCATACAGAAAAGAACTATCAAAAGTGGTTTTAAACAAAACAATTTGAAAACACATTCTCTGTGTGATACACCCACGTGAAGACAGTATGAACTGCCAAAAATAAATCTTATTATGTTTTCAGAAGTCACATTATAAGGTAAAACAAATGAATAATTATGTTAATATCACTGAGAATTGGGCTTAGACGTGGGACAAAGAGAATAGATAATGGGAGAAAAGAGATACAGATGTAAACACAGTAAGATGAAGTAAAAAACTAGTGTCCTGTATCTGATTTGGATTGGAAACACCCATATAATATAAACATATTTGTTTACCTTAAAAATGTATTCTAACTTGGTCTAATGAAAAAAAAGCCAAGAAACAATAACCAAGAGCAAAAGCCCCTCTAGCACCCAGACTATAGTATTTAAATACCATTTCACACTAAAAGAAGACAGGGCTGCTTGGAGAAATGGATGATTCCAGGGCTGAGCAAATGCTGTACAAAATGAACTGGAAACATCCTGTCACACCAGAAACCAAAAAACAAAACAAACAAAAAAAGACATNACACTATAGAAAGCAGTTGACAGAGCAGCCAGAGCTGTTGCTAGAAAAGCAGCTCCTCTTGGCTCTGAGCCTCAGTGGAGGCTGTGGGAGGAGAGGACAGAACCCGTGCAGAGAACACGGGTCTAGCAGTCAGAGCTCTGCGCCTCAGGGACCAGGTCAGCCACCTGCCAGTCACATGACCCCAAGCCCATCGTGTGCCCTCCTGGACCTCCGGGTCTTTATCTGTGAAAATACTGGCCTTGCCTCCCTCAGAGGAATCCTGGGACACCTAAATGAGCTACAACAGCACAGAGTACTCTGAAACCACCATAAATAATAATAATAATAATCACTTTTATTATTAGAAGTCCTGGTAAGAGACTTACTCTATTCTTAATGGCAGAGGCTGGATTCACCAAGGCTTGGAAAACTCATTGTTCCTCACAGGTGACCACAGTGGAACTGTGACTTGAGAAAAGTCATGTGTAAAATAAAATTTTCTAGACTATAATTAAAGTTTCACTTCTACCCAGATTGCGAAAATTTTTAACCATTATTAATGCAATCTTTCAAAAAGAGTCTCTGACTCTTCTTATAGTCCACTTCCCTGACTACATAAAGACAATGGATCGAGGTGGGTGGAGGAAACAAGTGAAACAGGTGAGGGGACTTAAGAGGTACAAACTCCAGATTATAAAATAAGTAAAAGGGGATCAGGGACAAAAAATAAATAAATAAAAATTTAAAAAATAAATAAATCACGGAATTATACAACATAGGGAATATATTCAATAATATTGGAATAACTTTGCATGGTGACAGTTGGTAACTAAACTTATCATGTACTGTGTAAAGTATTAAATCACTAATGATGTATACCAGAAACTAATACAACATTGTAAGCCAGTCATACTTCAATTTTAAAAATTCTTTTAATTTTACATTTAAAATGTACATATGCTTAGAAAAAGAAAACAAGATTGGATATAAAACCCTAATTTATAACTCAAGGTCATCACTGTGGGTGTTACTGACACCTAATGGTAACATGATGCTCTCAGGAACCAGCAGGGCCCACAGCAAGTCTGCCCTGCAGGTCCCCTTCTGCTCGGCTCAGTGCCCCCTCCTCCTCTCCCTTGCCATGTGGTCCTAAGTGGTTGCTCTCACCCACAGTATCTTTGCCACCAGCAGCCACTCCTCAGCCTCCTGGGTAGAGCAGAAGTGAGGGACACATGGAAGAAAGGGTTGGGGAATAAATGCAAAGACCACTCAGCTCTCAGGGAACCAGCCATGAGTCAAGGCACAAAGCCCACTGTGGGATGCAGAGGATTCTGTTTACTTCCTGCCCATCAGCTGAGCTCCAAAGTCCCACAGCCTCCACCTGGACCAGAGACCATCGGCAAAAGTGGCTTCAGACAAAGGCCACGTGACTGGACAAGGCTGGGCCACTTCTAAGGGTCCTGGGAAGAGGACATAACTCCCGACCACACTTCCCCTCTCAAGGGAAGGGACTGGGTGATCCCACTCTGGCTCTCTGAGGTCATCCCACTTACAAACCAGCAATGGATACCTCACCTCTCAGAGAAAAATTCTGATGACCTGGGGAGGTAGTTTCTGTGACTCAGGCCCAGGCAGAGGCTTCAGGCTCCTTCTCTCCACCCTGAGGGCCCCGGGCAGGTGGGGACCTGTCCTCTCCAGCCACAGTACCCGTGGAGGTGCACACAGGGTCCAGGTATGCTGGTAACTCTCTGGCTGTTCTGTTCTAATTAGGGGTGACTGGCAAGTGCTCCATAGCCTGGTACTTGTTTCTCTGAGAGGAAGAGATACTCCTCAGTTCTCACAGGACAGTCCATGGAATTCTCCAGGCCAGAATACTGAAGTGGGTAGCCTTTCCCTTGTCCAGGGGATGTTTCCAACCCCGGGATCGAACCCAGGTCTCCCTCATTGCAGGCAGATTCCTTACCAGCTGAGCTATCAGGGAAACCCTTCTCATAGGACAGAGATTTTCACGTCTCAAAATCCTAAAACCCTAAAAGCCTCACTCTGGACTGGCGTCGCCCTGCTTTCTCCCACTGGTGCCGCCAGGAGTACCTGTGAGGCCCCGCTCATGCTGTGGGTGGTAAGAGCACACTGCTTGGGATCATGGATGATCCACAGGGTGTTCTGTGCACCTGAGGGGTTAAAAGAGGGCTGGAGATCTAAAAGGAAACATGTTTGTGTTTTAGAAAATCCTGGGCTGAGTTTAGATCTTCCACCATCTAAAATATAAAGAACAACAAGCAGTATAGACTGATCACAACACAGGTAGTTGCTTCAGAAAATCAATTATTTAGCTAACTAGCACTGCTACTAGTACTAGCAGTAATATCACACAGATTAGCCCCTAAATTTACGTCCTCTACTCCCCTCTTCTCTGCCATGACCACCCAGAGACCAACCTCCTGAAAGGGCCCAGGGCTCCACCAGTTCCACCTTATGCAGCCCCAGGCCTGGCCTTCCTGGATCCCCAGCAGGAAGTATTATTGGGGCTGGACAACTGTGAAATCAACACTCCCAGCACCACAGTGGGGAGGATTCCCTCTCAGGAAGAACCCCAGATCCTGTGGCTTCTCTCTCTCTATGTCTGCTTCTCCCATGAGCTGCCACAGCCAAGATCCAGGACTCATATTAGAATAGGATCCATCCAAGGCTTAGTGACCCCAGCCAAGGAGCCAACAGCCCAGGACAGCAAGAAAAACCAGCAGCTCAGTTCAAACCCAGCCACATGGGCCATGCTTTGAACCCATCTGACTTTAAGACTCTTTAGCATCTGGTACCAAAGAGAAACTAGAGAACCAGGGACAACAGAGAAAGACCTGCTCCAGGATATGATCCAACATTAAACCCGGAGGCCACTCATCCAACCAGGCACCTGGCACGAGCCACAGGCAGACACCGAGGCCCCAGGGTTTCCTAATAAGCAGAATTCATGAAAGCTCTGTTGTGTGAGGTCAGGAAATCCTGAACAAACAGGCCACACCAGCTTACCACCTGTGTATTTCAAACAGAGACTTACTGTGACCATGTGGAAATTCCGTGACTGGACAGCTGCGCATGGGACAAACAAGGGCTGGGGCAGCCTGATGGGCTCCTGCTCCCTCTCCCACCCCGTCCTTCACGAGGCACTGCAGTACCTAGGTGGTCAGTGCCCTCTCAAAGGCGGCACCCTGTCCCACACACCTGTCCCACCCTCTGGCACAACGGCCAATCCTCTTCTGACATCAGCGAGAACTCCATCCCCAGGACCATCCAGTCACCTGGGAGCTGACGGATTCTCTGGTCTCTCCAGTTGTGTGGGATGGACTTCACCTGCCCAGCTGCCCACTGCCCGCAGTGCCCTCAGTCCAGCACAGACTTTAAACAAGAGCCACGCTGCCCACCTGTAAACCACCAGGCCCACCCCACCTCACCCCCAACACGATGGACTGAGGACAACTCACACCTTCTCCACCCCTTTCATAGCAACTGCATCTTCTAGGGACCATGGAGAGCACGAGCCCCCCAGGGGGGTCTGCAGCAGACCTCCAGCAGGCTCAGTCAGGACAGGGGGCTGCCGGCACTGTGTCCCCAGTTGAACTGTCCTCTGGGGGATCTTGACCCAGGATCTTCAGGGTCATGGAGGTCATTGACCTCACAGCTTTCTGCCTCTGGTTTGCCCTGCACATTCCCTCCTACACCCTCTGCCAATGCCAGGATTCCAGGATCCCCCTTCAACAAGGAATCTGCTCCCACAACCAGGGAAAGAAAGCAGCGTGGAGGGTGCACAGAATTCACGGTGAAGGTGGAGCTCCTCCTCACGGGGGCTTTGCTCTCAGTGCCAGCCCACGGGGAAGGGGGCAGCCTGGGGAAAGGTGCACTCTTAGGAATTCTGGGCGGCCACAGTCCAGATGCCGGGCCCTGGGTTCTGCTCCCCTGGAAGAGGAACGGCGACGGTATCTTCTTAGAAAAGCATTTATCAGATGTGACCTGGTCAAGGTAACAATTTTTACTTTGTTAAACTATAAATGAGTGCCATAAATGTATGTTATTCTGGGCTCGGGTCCAATTTACCTTCCTGTAAATCACAGGGCACATATTGCCTGAGGCTGCTGGAATCTTCTTTTGGTCAAAGATCAGTCAGCGTTTATACTGAACACCAGGAACTTTCTACCATAATATAAAATGTCTTTTATTTCAAGGCCATCCTTCCACAATACTGTTGAATCAGTTGAAAAATAGTAACCCCTGGAGTCCAGTTCTTGTCATTCTAAAGATAAATACAACCTCTGAGCTCCGTCATGTTTCCACGAGGGTTTATCCTCAGGCCTTAGACTACTGGCCTCTCTCCCCACCGGTCCCGTCCACCTCAGTACTGAGACACATACACCAAAAAGCAGTGCACAGTATGAACAACTTTTACCTCAAGAAATGTAAACATTCCCCAAATTAAGCAGGATTTCCAGTAACACTTTGTGATTGCTTTCACTAAAGAGGGCTCCCGTGCATCCTTCTGGGCTCTCTTCACTTCCTGATCCCAGTACCTGTGACACAAAGCAAAGCACAGTAAACAGCGCGTCCACCGAAGGGGAAACGGGGGCGGGGCAGAGTGGGAGGAGCCTGCGCTACAGGGCGCTCTGCGGCTGCGCAATGCATGCCGCTCCCTGCTCACAGGGCTCCTGAAAGACAAGCGGTGCAGACTCAAGCTCCAGAGAAACAGGCCTTGAGGGAAAAGTTCCAGATTCTGGAAACAAGTTCCTGCCTAGATTTGCTGGACTCACAGGTCATGAGCAGCTCAGGAGGGCAGATTCCCTCCTCCAGGGACACCACCTCTGGGGACAGAGCTTGGCCGCCAGGGCCATGGCTGCGGGCTCCCTCCACGTCCACAGATGCACAGGGAACATGTACTCCCCCAGCCTCCAACGTGGGCTAAGCCCAGGGTCAACCTGAGGGGGTGAGCGTGCAGTGTCAGGGGAGGAGCCTCAGGAGCACCCAGAGGAAGCAAAGCCCCCCCACACATGAACCTTTAGCCCCACGTGGAAATGCTCACTCTCCCTCGCCTCCTCCCTGCTGCCTGTGCTCACCCTTGCAGCTCTTCTCCAAGGTGCTGGGAGCGATCTTCCGGAAGAACCGAGTACATGTCATCTGGTTCTAATTTCCGTTTGTGACCAATTTTAAACAAGGGGTTTAGCCACCTGTTAAAAATTAAAAAGAGAGTGACATATATCCAAATTACACATCTCTAATTAGAAACCTACATTCATGGACGTTGTTTAAGAAAAAGAAAAGTCTACATTTTAAATATATAAAGATATGGGGGAAATTAGATATATGCTTACAAACACACATACATTCTAGGTATAGGAAAGTCATGCTGACTTATATATTATTAAAGCAGCCTGGTTGTAGCCTACTGAACATTCATTGTACATCTGCTTTAATAATTAATGACAAATATGTTTAGAAATCAAAATAAAGTAACAGTGGTTCAGGCATGCAGAATAGAGCTGAATGGCCATTGTGGGTAAAGCTGAAGATATGTTCCTGTATTACTGAGGACTTAAATCTTCTGAAATGTATCAGATTGAAGGATACCTACATGTGTTAGTGATAAAGAATGCGTCTGCTAAAGCAGGAGATGTAAGAGATGCTGGTTCGATCCCCAGGTTGGGGAGGAAATGGCAACCCCACTTCAGTGTTCAAACCTGGAAAATCCCATGGACAGGGGAGCCTGGTGGGCTACAGTCCACCTGTTGGTGAAACCCCACCAGTTGGGGTTGCAGTCAGACATGACTGAAGTGTCTTAGCACCAGTCATATTCAAAGCAGTTGCAACCTTGAGGTCTCAAGATCTCCTCAGATCAATTGTCAACACAGAGGTGTTTTTACAGGAATTATCTGATGGACACAACACCCTGAGTCTAACAGGCTCTGGACCCTGAATTCCTTATAGTCCTGTCAGACTCCCCTTAGCCAGAACACTCATGTGAGCTTCTTTCTGAACCCAACCTTCTGAAGACAACCTCAAAATAAGTAATACCTTCCCAACTAAAATGCAGTTGATTTTTCTTATGGTCCTCCTCGGTATCACTCCCTGGCAGATTCATTTATTTTAAAAAGTAACATTCAAACATGCAAAAGGGCTGAAGTTTTACTGACTGTTGGATCTGTCACCATCAGCCTCAGTTGGGGAATAAATACAGCCCGCCAGACTTTCAGGGAACTCCACTAACAGCTGAACTACGGTTTAATTCCTTCACACCCAGGCTTCTGCCCGGGGACATCAAGGTTGCCCACTGCCACCACACCCCTGCAAAGGCGTATGTGTTAGTCAAATCCCTGTTTTCTGGGGGTCCAACCAAGCGTCACTCTGAGCCCTCCACTTACAGGCATGGCCAACTCTAGATAGTTGTCATGCTTAAGGGATGTGGGGACAGTATCATACCAAACACGGAGGGGTCTGGCCATGTGCAAGTACGCTGGATGGAAGGGCGCCACCATGAGCCTAAACAAGACTCAATAAAATTCAAAGACGGTGTGTGTGCCCCTGAGGGATGTTTGTTCCTTGAGGTCCCTGTGGCAAGGGCCACCCATGTTGAGCCATCAAGTGTCTCCAAGAAAACTATCAGGGGACACTGGGCTATAGGTGGTTCACACCCAGATCAAGGTTACATTCAGATTTTAATTACACTCGTACAACCTGTGAATCAAAGGGGCCATTCATCTAGTCAGGAGGGGAGCTGGACTGGTAATAGCAGTTGTCTCTCTTGTAAGATCCCCGGTGAGCCTAGCATGAGAAAGAACTTATAATAACCTAAGTATAAAAAAAAGAAATTTAAAAAAGTCAGAGACTGGCCTAGGTAAGTAGAGAACCCAGTTCTAACCTTAGGATGACAAAATATTCACTAGCCCCTCTGGCCCACATGACACTTGACCACTGCAAAGCTCTTGACTACCTGCTGGCTGATCAAGGGGGAATTTGTGCCCCAGCAACCGCTTCCTGCTGTTTTTATGCTAACACTAATGCTCAGATAGAAGAGAGCACATCCCAATTGCCAGGGAAAACCACTTGCAGACAAAGACAAATATCATATGGTATCACTTATACACGGAATCTTAAAATGCAGTACAAATGAACTTATCTACCAAAGAGAAATAGAGTTATAGATGTAGAAAATGAACTTATGGTTTCCAGTGGGGCAGGGAGGAAGGGACAAATTGGGAGACCGGGATTGACATACATAAACTACTATATACGTATGCAACCCTATGAACTGCAGCCCACCAGCCTCCTCTGCCTATGGGGATTCTCCAGGCAAGTATCCCTGAGTGGGTAGCCATGCCCTACTCCAGTGGATCTTCCCAACCCAGGGATCTAACCCAGGTCTCCTGCACTGCAGGCAGATTCTTTACAGTCTGAGCCACCAGGGAAGTATATATAAAATAGATAACTAATAAGAACCTACTGTATAGCAGAGGGAACGCTACTCAATACTCTGTAACAGCCTTTATATTTTTTAAAGAAAAGAACTTTTTAAAAATAGAGGATATATGTCTATTGATTTAATTTGCTGTACTCCTGAAACTAACACAACACTGTAAATCAACTGTACTCCAATAATTTTTTTTTTCTTTAATAGAGAGAAGGTCACTTGGCCAAATACTCAAAACAAGAAGGGCCTGGCTAAACAAATTTGTGACAGGAACAAAAGAAGGTTCCCCAGCTTCTCTGGGCTTCTAAGATCATTCTTAGAACCCCTTCAGTTACTCTCCTTCTCTTGCTCTTTGGTCCATGATTCCTCAACTGACTCATCAGTTTTATCTCTTAGGGAACTGAAACAATCAAGTGGCAGATGGTCTTTACCCAAGGCTATGAGCAATTGCGACTCTAGCCTGATAACAATCAGATTCATTTTGGTGGAATCAGGAGAAATCTGCTCCTCTAACCCAAAGCGAAAACAACACCCAGTTGTGGATGTGACTGGTGTTGGAAATAAAGTTCAGTGCTGTAAGAACAATACTGCATAGGAACATGGAATGTTAGGTCCATGAATCATGGTAAATTGGAAGTGGTCAAACAGGCGATGCCAAGAGTGAACATCGATATTTTAGGAATCAATGAACTAAAATGGGGTGAAGTGGGCGAATTTAACTCGGATGACCATTATATCTACTACTGTGGGCAAGAATCCCTTAGAAGAAATGGAGTAGCCATCATAGTCAACAAGAGAGTCCAAAATGCAGTACTTGGGGGCAATCTCAAAAATGACAAAATGCTCTCAGTTCATTTCCAAAGCAAACTATTCAATATCATGGTAATCCAAGTCTATGTCCCAACCAGTAATGCCAAAGAAGCTGAAGTTGAATGGTTCTATGAAGACCTACAAGACCTTCTAGAACCTTAGTTCTAGATAGGATATCACCCGAAAAAAGATATCTTTTTCATCATGGGGACTGAAATGCAAATCTAGGAAGTCAAGAGATACCTGGAATAACAGGTGAATTTGACCTTGGAGTACAAAATGAAGCAGGGCAAAAGCAAACAGAGTTTTGCCAAGAGAATATACTGGTCATAGCAAACACCCTCTTCCAATAAAACAAGAAAAGACTACACATGAACATCATCAGATGGTAAATACCAAAATCAGATTGATTATATTCTTTGCAGCTGAAGATGGAGACACTCTATACAGTCAGCAAAAACAAGACCAAGAGCTGACTGTGGCTCAGATCATGATCTCCTCAGTGAAAAATTCAGTCTTAAATCGAAGAAAGTAGGGAAAGCCATTAGACCGTTCAGATATGACCTAAATCAAATCCCTTATTATTATAGAGTGGAAATGACAATAGATTCAAGGGATTATATCTGATAGACAGAGTGCCTGAAGGACTATGGACAGAGATCAGTGACACTGTACAGGAGGCAGTGATCAAGACCAACCCCAAGAAAAAGAAATGCAAAAAGGCCAAATGGTTGTCTGAGGAGGCCTTATAAATAGCTGAGAAAAGAAGACAAGAGAAAGGCAAAGGAGAAAAGCAAAGATAGACCTATCTGAATGCAGAGTGCCAAAGAATAGCAAGGAGAGATACGAAAGCCTTCCTAGTGATCAAGGCAAAGAAATAAGGAAAACAATAGAATGGGAAAGACTAGAGATCTCTTCATGAAAATTAGTGAAACCAAGTGAAAGTTTCATGCAAAGATGGACACAATAAAGGACAGAAATGGTATGGACCTAACAGAAGCAGAAGATATTAAGAAGAGGTGGCAAGAATACAGAAGAACTATACAAAAAAGATCTTCATGACCCAAATAACAACAGCGGTGTGATCTCTGGACAACAGCCAGACATCCTGGAATGCAAAGGCAAGAAAGCCCTTGGGAAGCATCACAACAAACAAAGGTAATGGAGGTGATGGAATTCTAGCTGAGGTATTTCAAATCCTAAAAGATGATGCTGTTAAATTGCTACATTCACTATGCCAGCAAATTTGGAAAACTCAGCAGTGCCCACAGGACTGGAAAGTTCAGTTTTCATCAATCGCAAAGAAAGGCAATGCCAAAGAACGTTCAAAGTACTGCACAATTGCACTTAACTCACATGCTAGCAAAGTAATGTCCAAAATTCTTCAATAGTACGTGAACCATGAACTTCCAGATGTTCAAGCTGGATTTAGAAAAGGTAGAGGAACCAGAATCAAATTGCCAACATCTGTTGGATCACAGAAAAAGCCAGAGAATTACAGAAAAACATCTATTTCTGATTTATTGACTATTGCTAAGCCTTTGACTGTGTGGATCACAACAAACTGTGGAAAATTCCTCAAGAGACAGGAATACCAGACAACCTGACCTGCCTCCCGAGAAATCTGTATGCAGGTCAAGAAGCAATAGTTAAAACTGGACTTTGAACAACAGACTGGTTCCAAATTAGGAGAGGAGTATGGCAAGGTTTTAGAGTTCCAGAAAAACATCTATTTCTGCTTTATTGACTATGCCAAAGCCTTTGACTGTGTGGATCACAATAAACTGTGGAAAATTTTGAAAAAAATGGGAATACCAGACCACCTGACCCACCTCTTGAGAAACCTGTATGCAGGCCAGGAAGCAACAGTTAGAACTGGTCATGGAACAACAGACTGGTTTCAAATAGGAAAAGGAGTATGTCAAGGGTGTATGTTGTCATCCTGCTTATTTAACTTCTATGCAGAGTACATCATGAGAAAGGCTGGGCTAGATGAAGCACAAGCTGGAATCAAGATTTCTGGGAGAAATTTCAATAACCTCAGATATACAGATGACACCACCCTTATGGCAGAAAATGAAGAAGAACTAAAGAGCCTCTTGATGAAAGTGAAAGAGGAGAGTGAAAAAGTTGGCTTAAAGCTCAACATTCAGAAAACAAAGATCATAGCATCTGGTCCCATCACTTCATGGGAAATAGATGGGGAAACAGCAGAAACAGTGGCTGACTTTATTTGGGGGGGCTCCAAAACCACTTCTGATGGTAACTGCAGCCATGAAATTAAAAGACGCTTACTCCTTAGGAGGAAAATTATGACCAAGATAGGTAGCATATTTAAAAGCAGAGACATTACTTTGTCAACAAAGGTCCATCTATTCAAGGCTATGGTTTTTCCAGTAGTCATGTATGGAGGTGAGAGTTGGACTATAAAGAAAGCTGAGTGCAGAATTGATGCTTCTGAACTGTGGTGTTGGAGAAGACTCTTGAGAGTCCCTTGGACTGTAAGAAGATCCAACCAGTACATCCTAAAGAAAATCAGTCCTGGGTGTTCATTAGAAGGATTGATGTAGAAGCTGAAACTCCAATGTTTTGGCCACCTAATACAAGGAGCTGACTCATCTTAAAAGACCCTGATGTCAGGAAAGATTGAAGGTAGTAGGAGAAGAGGATGACGGGATAAGATGGTTAGATGGCATCACCAACTCAATGGACATGAGTTTGGGTAAACTCCGGGAGTTGGTGATGGACAGGGAGGCCTGGTGTGCTGCGGGTTCATGGGGTTGCAGAGTCGGACATGACTGAGTGACTGAACTGATGGCAGAAAGCAAAAAGGAACTAAAGAGCCTCTTGATGAAGGTGAAAGAGGAGAGTAAAAAGAGCTGGCATAAAACTTACCATTCAAAAGATGAAGATCATGGCATCTGGTCCTATCACTTCATGGCAAATAGATGGGGAAATAATGGAAACAGTGACAGACTTGATTTTGGAGGCTTCAAAATGAATGCAGATGGTGACTGCAGCCATGAATTAAAAGACGTTTGCTCCTTGGAAGAAAAGTTATGGCCATCCTAGACAGCCTATTAAAAAGCAGAGACATTACTCTGCTGACAGGTCTGTCTAGTCAAAACTATGGCTTTTCCAGTAGTCATGGATAGATGTGAGGTATGGACTATAAAGAAAACTGAGCACCGAAGAATTGATGCTTTTGAACTATGCTTTGGAGAAGACTCTTGAGAGTCCCTTGGACTGCAAGGAGATCCAACCAGTCAATCCTAAAGAAAATCTTTCCTGAATATTCATTGGAAGGACTGAGGCTGAGGTTGAAACTCCAATTCATTGGCCACCTGATGCGAAGAACTGACTCATTGGAAAAGACCCTGATGCTGGGAAAGATTGAAGGCTGGAGGAGAAGGGGACAACAGAGGATGAAATGGTTGGACGGCATCACCAACTTGATGGACATGAGTTTGAGCAAGCTCCAGGAGTTCATGATGGACGAGAAAACCTGGCATGCTGCAGTCCATGGGATCGCGAAGAGTCAGACACTTTGAGCGACTGAACTGAACCCAACAGGTGACAATGCCTACGCTTAGCAGGTAGCAAGATTAGAAGATGAACCTTTGCCCCTTCAGAGTCCTTCAATATTAAGGAGCAGTAAAAAGGAAAGGCTGATGCCCAGAAATACATCCCTGCCCCTCCCTTGAATGGAAATCAACTGCTCTTATCTGAGTTTCAGGCTTGATCATAAAAGAAAAGAAAAAAATAAGAACTGATTAGAACTAGGTAGGACCCAAATGGCAGAAGACCTAACCTCTAGTAGACAGACAGCCTCATTATGCATCCACTGTAATATATGAGCATGGTAAATGACACACCAACCAGGACCACTACAGTTGACAGTGACTATGACAACAAAGCAAAGAGCTGATACAAGGACTGAAAAGGAGTATTGCCTTAATTTCAGGTCCAAATCACACCGCATTATTTGGTAAGCCATGAATATTCCTCCCTCTCTTAACCTGATTCCCTTCCTTTTACTTCAACGCTCCTATATACCCAGTTGGGCTGAGAGGTTCATTTGCAAACTGAGTCTCCGCTTCTCACTCTTTGGTCCCTGAGCAAACCTTGTGCTCTACCAGTCTCACCATCAGTTTGCTTATTGGTTGTGGGAATCTGAGTGGAGAAAGAACCTCCCCATCATGATAAGGGTCTCAGCCTGGGCTAGGACCCTGGAACAAATCCAGGCAACCAATTCCATGACTAGCACAGCAGTTACATACACAAGAAACACAGACCCCAGAACCAGACTTCCTGGTTTGAGATCCCACTCCACCGCTTACTAGCTGTGTGTTGGTAGGCAACTTACTCAATCTCTATGCTTCAGAGTCTTCAAGCATGAAACAAGAGGTAATAGCTCCTTCCTCCCCAGCAGGAAAACTGGAAATGGGTGCCAATGAAAATGGAAGTCTTCACCTTCCATTTCTATGCACATACATCTTCAAAGTCAACAAACAGAATGTGCTTTGAGAGTTTCTTGCCCTACTTGATGTTAAGGAGACATTTGTCTACTTTGCTATTATTTATGGTAACAACACACATATTCCTTCTTCTAGGCCCCTCTTTCCTAAAGGGCGATTAAATAGCCAAGGGATGTAGCCACATGCACTGAATACACCACCATCAAAACAAGCATAGGAACTGCATCCCCCTGGGGATCCCCTAGGCTGTCCAATAAAAGAAGTATCAGAATTTGTGGAAAAGAAAAATAGGTTGTGGTCCAGAAACAAAAGACCTAATAATCACCCAAGTGTGATTAAAATCCAAAGGTTCAGGCCTGCATATCTGTAGTCCCAGCTATTAGATGAAGACTTCAGTTAAGAGCTTCAGCTCTCTGCAGTGCTTTTCATCTCTGTTTCCTCCCAGCTCATGGACCTGTCAGTGGTTTCAGGACCAAAGGACTCCTGGGCAGGACCACCTGCATCAAGACCATGCACTGCTTCTCTGAAGGATAGAGATCTGGATAAGACCCCACAGGTTTCAGGGATCCCATCCCCAGGGTTTGGTTCTCAAAGGTAGAAGCGGAGATATTCACAATAGGGCCAGGGGCTGTGGTCAAATACACACTCTACTCCTGGCCATGTGTCCCAGGCAAAAGCAACACATGTTCCAGAATAATGTTCCCATTCATTTCATAAAAAACAATAGTGTTTTGTACACACATGAAATTGGCCAAAACTAGGTAACAGGACATACAGGACCACACAGGGAGTGAAGGAGGGACAGAAAGAAAGACATGGTCATAGACAGGGGGAGAGAGGGATCACAGGGCAGTTGGAACTCAGATGTTCACCTAAGGAAAATGGGAAAAGGTAGGGACATTATTGGAAGATGGCAAAGATGCAGGGCACTAAATAGATAAAGAAAATTGTTCACAAACTGCTTGCTTGGTGGCTGGGGTGGGTGGGGGGAGTTGCAGCTTATTTCAGAACTGACAGCGAATTCCTGAGTGGTTCTGAGGCCACTGTGTAAGGTGGAGAGTAGGGAGCCCAGTCCCTTCTCCCGCTGGGCAGTGACTCTCCCTGAGCAACCTCCTTGCCTTCTGCTCCTGCTGCATCAGCTCTCAGGCTCCGGGGCTGGCTGGGCGGAGAGCAGCAAGGCAGGGAGACTCCGTTCCCCTGACACCAGGTCCCTTGGTACCCCTCCCAACCCCACCCTTCCCAACTTTGCAACCCCACCGGCCCCAGGCTCCCAGATACGCTCCCTCGCTTTGTCCCTTGGTCCCCAACAGAAGCCAACAGTGTTGCACCCGCAGTCACAGCTCGGACACGGTGCTCACCAGACAAACAGGCGCGAGCAGAAGTTCGCCTTCTGCAGCGGGCTGGTCTTCACCTCCGCGGACACGGGCAGCATCTTGCCGGCCAAGGTAGACACAGACCGGGGTCGCCCTGCTCAGGCGGTGGTGGGGCTCCTGCTGCTCCTGGAGGCTCTGGCGGGGATGCTGGAGACTGGCCGCCTCACAGGTCCACTGGGCCGGAGCCTGAGAACACCTGCTTCTGAGAGTGGACCGCCCTTTGTGCACCAGGTCAGCCTCCCAAGACTGAGCAGCCTCCAGGGTCCACCTCTGAGGCACCCGCTCTGTGCAGGTGCGGCCACAGGCATAGGATGGACGCAGCGTGCCACGTGTGGGGCTGCAGGACCAAGAGACACCCAGGTAGAGGCTTCCACAAGCCTCACACAGGTGGGACGCAAAGTTATCAGCTCTTTGATAAAGGCAGCTGGCTGACTGTGAGGCACAACCAGCCCAGCTCCCAAGAGCGCACCTGGCCGCAAACTCTGCGGAAGTTCCTGTTCTGAGCCCAGGCACTCACCCAGAAGGTGGAGAAGGGAGGCTCAGCCCCGCCCATCTCTGCTGCTCAGAGGCTCTCCTTGGGCTGCAGAGGAAACCTAGAGAAAGCTGGCAGGAGATAGCAGCCTCCTCTCTGGGCCCTCTGCCCTCATCAAGACCAAATAAGGGTGCTGTAGGAAGTTCTCCAACTGTAATGAAGCAGATCCCAGTGGGGCCTTCCTGGGATAGATCCTACCCCCACCCCATGCCCTCTGCCTGTCTCCTGTTTGTAGAAAATCTTTAGTCTCCCAGGCCTCATCTGAATCACAAAAGGCTGGCTCAAGAATTAATGACTGGAAAAATGTGAACACGTAATTAAAAAACAAAACAAAACATCATCAGTAGATTAGCCATACTGCAGTCACAGATGGAGAAGGCAATGGCATCCCACTCCAGTACTCTTGCCTGGAAAATCCCATGGGTGGAGGATCCTGGAAGTCTGCAGTCCATGGGGTCGCTGAGGGTCGGACACGACTGAGCAACTTCACTTTCACTTTTCCCTTTCATGCATTGGAGAAGGAAATGGCAACCCACTCCAGTGTTCTTGCCTGGAGAATCCCAGGGACGGGGGAGCCTGGTAGGCTGCCGTCTATGGGGTCGCACAGAGTCAGACACGACTGAAGTGACTTAGCAGCAGTAGCAGCAGCAGTCACAGAATCTTTAGTTCCTCCCAGAAGGCTACAGATAATATGTTTGGTTCACATTCCCGAGTTGTTTTACAGATGCTAAAAAGTCCACCAGGTGGAAGAAGTTAACTGCATGATGACCATGATAAACTGGAACCTAAGGATTTATGATGATAATCCTTGTTGCATTACCTTGCTCCGCAACATCAAGCAGAGAATAGTGCATGAGCTAAATCAAGTACTCTCCACTCTCTCCCCTATTCTGCCTTTAAAAAACCTCCCCTGAAATCCACTGGGGAGTTCCAGACTTCTGAGCACGAGCATGCTTACTCCTTGCTTGGCCCGTGCAATAAACCTTTCTCTGCTCAGAACACCAACATTCCAGTTCATATCACCTCAGTGTACATTGGGCATAAGACCTTGGTTTGGCCAATACAAACCAGGCACCAAACATTTGACGATGGCCAACAACAGGGTTTAGCACAGATTATGTTTGTAGAGCTATAAGACTTAAACAAATGTAACATAAGATTAGAAGACTTCAAATGATTTTGAAACATGAAATCATGCTGTCATTGGAGATCGCCACAACATGTGAGGTGTCTTGCATCTCACAGGTTACATTGTGGGGGGACCTCTGTGAGCTTTTTGCTGCCCTCTTTGAAGAGGAATTTGGGACAGAGAGATTGCTTTATGATTTCTTTCATCATGAGCTCAGGGACTGTCTAGTGGAGTAATAGTGGCAATATGTTATAGAATACAGGTTATGTGCATTTGTGGGAAACTTAATTCACTTTTAACTCCCACGATGCCCTATTCAAGAAGGTATTATCTCTATTTTACAGATGAGAAAGATGAAACTCAAGGACAGCATTCTCCAAGATCTTTGAATCAGTAAATGATGAATTTTGATTTGGATTCAAGTCCAAGTCCAGCATGACTGTCTCACAGTTGGATGGTCAGTGTGTGAAAAGTGTCTGGAAAATGCTATCTGAATGAATCAATGCTGTAGGACTGAGAATAAAATCATGGGCTCCCACTCATAAGTGATAAGTTATTTGTGTGGTCATCTTACCAGCTCAGCAGCTTCTCTTCCCTTTTTCATTCTAAATGAAGAAAGATCAAAGTTTGTGGTGCTTATAACAAGATCACTTCATTATCATTATTCTTTGATAATTTCCCATGTACCTTGGCTAAAATGGTGTTATTAATAATGACTTTTAGCTTCAGTTATGCAAGATGAATATGTCCTGCAGAACTAGTGTACAGCAATTTGGTTACAGTTGACAATACAGTACTGTGTCCTTTTCATTTGCTGAGAGAGTAGAGTTTGGGAGTTCTCAACATAAAAGAGAGAAAAAATTAAATGATTAAGATGTGAAGTGATATATACATTGATTGGCTTGGTAGGATGAGCATTTCATAATGTATATGTATGTCAAGTCATCAAGTTGTACATCTAAATATGTACAGTTTTTGATCATCAATTAGACCTCAATAAAGCTGAAGGAGAAACTAATTTTAAAGAAACCCTTACTGTATTCAATATTTTTTATAACTCAAACATATAAGAATGGTAAACTGTTAATTTTCTATTGATGGGCATGCTGGTGGTTTATTATACTATTTTCTTGATATTTCATGCATGTTTGAAGTTTTCTATTGAAAAAAGGAAGACAAAGCTGAAAATTGTCAACTTCCAATTACCCATCTTTCTGGTGTTCACTCTTTCTCAGATAATGCAATCAAACAACCTAAATAATCACTCCTCACTTGATTTCCAGTTCTCTTTGAAATTCTCTACATTTCTCCATCCCTATAAATGTTCAGCTACTAGTTCTCCTTCAAAGATGAATAAATTGCTTGGTGAAGTTGGAAGTCTAGTGACTTCTCTTGTCACACTTCCCTAGACTGTTCTCTCTGGTCCCCACAACTGTCTCAAGACCATAATTAGTGTCTCCAAACTGTCAAATACATTCAGTCCCTACAGCTTCTGCTGTATTTTTTTAATTAAGATTTTTTGAAATTTCTTAGCATTCTTTCCTGAACATACACTAATATGATATTTATAAGAAATGTTTAAATGCAGTGTTACACTGTTCAGAGGACTGGCCCTGGAGCCAAGGGACCAGAGCTCTAGATGCCTCACTCATCCTACTTCCAGCAGGATTACTGCCAGCCTCAGAATTTGTGACAGTATTTTGTAAAAACTAAAACAAATACAAATAAAACTCTGTTTGTTTTGAAATGACTATACTACTAAGTGTAATCAACAGATTCAATGCAATCCCTATCAAATTACCAATGGCACTTTTCACAGAACTAGAACAAAAAAATTTACAATTCATATGGAGACATAAAAGACCCTCAATATCCAAACCAGTCTTCAGAAAGAAGAATGGAGCTGGAGGAATCAACCTTCCTGACTTCAGACTAAACTACAAAGCTACAGTAATCAAGACAGTTTGGTACTGGCATGAAAACAGAAATATAGAACAATGGAACAAGAGAGAGAACCCAGAGATGAACCCACCCACCTATAGGTACCTAATTTTTGACAAAGGAAGCAAGAATATACAATGGGGCAAAGACAGCCACTTCAATAAGTGGTGCTGGAAAAACTGGACAGCTACATGCAAAAGAATGAAATTAGAAAACTACCTAAAACCATACACAAAGATAAACTCAAAGTGGGTTAAAGACCTAAAGGTAAGACCAGAAACTATTAAACTCTTAGAGGAGAACATAGGCAGAGCCCTCGATGACATAAATCAAAGCAAGATCTCCTACCCACCTCCTAGAATAACGGAAATAAAAACAAAAGTAAACAAGTGCAGCCTAATTAAAAGCTTTTGCACAGCAAAGGAAACTACAAAGTGAAAAGACCACCCTCAGAATGGGGAAAAAAATAGCAAAGGAAACAACTGATAAAGAATTCATTTCTAAAATACACAAGCAACTCATACAACTCAAAACCAGAAAAGCAAACAACCTAATCAAAAAGTGGGAAAGGGACCTAAAGACACATTTCTCCAAAGAAGACATACAGATGTGTAACAGGCACACGAAAAGATGCTCAACGTCACTCATTATTGGACAAATGCAAATCAAAATCACAAGAAGTTATCACCTCACACCAGTCAGGGTGGCCATCATCAAAGAGCCTAAAAAGAATGGATGATGGAGAGGGTATGGAGAGAGGGGAACATTCTTGTAATGTAAACTGATACAGTCACTATGGAAGACAGTATGAAGACTCCTTAAAAAGCTAGGCATAAAACCACCATATGACTCAGCAATCCCACTCCTAGGCATATATCCTAAGGAAATAAAAACTGAAAAAGACACATGTACACAAATGTTCATTGCAGCATTGTTTACAGTAATGAGAACATGAAGGCAACCTGGATGTCCATCAACATATAAATGGATAGAGAAGCTGTGGTACATATATATACAATGGACTAGTGCTGCTGCTGCTGCTAAGTCACTTCAGTTGTGTCCGACTCGGTGTGACCCCAGAGACGACAGCCCACCAGGCTCCTCCGTTCCTGGGATTCTCCAGGCAAGAACACTGGAGTAGGTTGCCATTTTCTTCTCCAGTCAGTTCAGTTCAGTCGCTCAGTCGTGTCCAACTCTTTGTGACTCCATGAATCGCAGCACGCCAGGCCTCCCTGTCCATCACCAACTCCCGGAGTTCACTCAGACTCACGTCCATAGAGTCAGTGATGCCATCCAGCCATCTCATCCTCTGTCGTCCCCTTCTCCTCCTGCCCCCAATCCCTCCCAGCATCAGAGTCTTTTCCAATGAGTCAACTCTTCTCTTGAGGTGGCCAAAGTACTGGAGCTTCAGCTTCAGTATCATTCTTTCCAAAGGAATCCCAGGGCTGATCTCCTTCAGAATGGACTGGTTGGATCTCCTTGCAGTCCAAGGGACTCTCAAGAGTCTTCTCCAACACCACAGTTCAAAAGCTTCAATTCTTCAGCACTCAGCCTTCTTCACAGTCCAACTCTCACATCCATACATGACCACAAGAAAAACCATAACCTTGACTAGACAGACCTTAGTTAGCAAAGTAATGTCTCTGCTTTTGAATATACTTTCTCCAATACTCAGCCATAAAAAGGAACAGATTTGAATCTGTTCTAATGAGGTGGACGAAACTAGAGCCTATTATGCAGAGTGAAGTAAGTCAGAAAGAGGAATATAAATATTGTACACTGACACATATATATGGAATCTGAAGAGATGGCACTGATGGATTTATCTTCAGTGCAGCAACGGAGAAACACATATAGAGAACAGACCTATGGACAGAATGGGAGGAGAGAAGGGAGAAGGGGAGACGTATGCAGAAAGTAACATAGAAATTCACAATACCATATGTAAAATAGATAGCCAATGAGAATTTGCTGTATGACTCAGGGGCCTCAAACATGGACTCTGCGAAAGGCTGAAGGGTGAGGTGGGAAGGAAGATGGGAAGGAGATCCAGGAAGGAGGGGACATGGGTATACCTATGGCTGCTTCTTGTTGATGTATGACAGAAAACTACAAAAATCTGTAAAGCAATTACCTTTCAATTAAAAAACAACGAAAAGAAACTTTTTGTTTTGAACAAGCGTTCAGTGAATGCCTTTCAGGCGCAGGACCACTAGGCCAGACACAGAGCTTACAAACATGGGGAGATGTCATAAGACCTCTGTCTGCACTTGTTTACTGATCTGAAATTGTTCAACACTACAACTAAAAGAACAATAACAAATGATGGAAAGGATGTACAGAAACTGGAATTCTCATATATTGCTGATGGGCATGTAAACTGGTACAACCACAAAGTTACCACATAACCCAGAAATTCTGCTCATAGTTATCTATCCAGGATAAATGAAAATATATGTCCACATGAAAACTTAGTTACTAATGGTATAACACCATTATTCATAAAAAGGTGATAATTAGGGGTGTTAGGGGTGGGAGGAAGCAAGTGTACACCACCTAATGAATGGATAAATAAAATCTGGTATTACATGCAATAGGATATTATTTGTAAAGACAGATACGTGACTGTATGCCACAACATGGATGAACACTGAATATATTATGCTGAGTTAATGAAGCCAGCCATTGACAAAACAACATCTAAGGAGAAATTAAATCTTGTTGGACTTGATGATTCATTTCCAAATGAACCTCAGAGATCATGGGGAAAATCTGTATCTGTGCAAACTATAAATTATTATACGGTCTACAGCAGGAGTCCCCAACCCCTGATCTATGGCCTGTTGGGAACCAGGCCACAGAGCAAGAGGTGAGCAATGGACGAGGAAGAGAAGCTTGATGGGTACTTAGAGCCACTTCTCATCACTCACATTGCCATCTGATCTCCACCTCTTGTCAGATTAGCAGCAGCATAGATTCTCATAGAAGCATGAATCCTACTGTGAACTGCTCATGTGAGGGATCTAGGTTGAGCACTCCTTATGAGAATCTAATACCTTATGATCTGAGATGGAGCTGAAGTGATGATGCTAGCACTGGGGAGCACCTGCAAGTACGATTATCACTAGCAGAGAGGTTGACGGCAGAGGGTCCGTAATAAGCCAATTGCTTGTAGACTCATATCAAGACCCTTTCAATGAGTGGCAAGTGACAAGCTGCATCTGTTGGCATGCCGTACAGTAGCACATGAGTTGTTGTACTTCAATTGCACAGCTGCATTGCGTGATGGGCTTTAAGGCAGAATCCGACACTAATTTTAGTGTGCACAAGGCCTGCCCATTACTTTCTTTTTTTTTTTTAATTTTTTATTTTAACTTTAGTTTACTTTACATTACTGTATTGGTTTTGCCAAACATTGACATGAATTCACCACGAGAGTACAAGCGTTCCCAGTGCCTCTTTCCTGCACTGCATACTTGTCTCCATCACAGTTTTGGTAAGCCCACAAGTTAACTTTAGCCAAAATGAGTAAAAACAAACATAGTCGGAGATTCTTTGATAAAGGGGAGAGATGCAATGGTGAGACAGCAAAAGAGTCTAAGACTACCAACAAAAGAAAACTTCAATTAAGATAAAATATCAAGAGTTCTACTTCAAGTACAGGTTAATTGCAACACATATATTTGCAACCAGTTACGCAACGAAGCCATGAAACCGTCACAACTGTTGTCACATGGAAAACAAGCACTCTGCATTGAAAGACAAGCCTTTGGAGTTTTTCAAAAGGAAAAATGTGAACAGGAAGAACAGAAGCAATTAGTGATGGCCACGACTTCATCAAATGTGTCTGCACTGAGAGCATCATTCTTAGTGGTGAACATCATTGCTAAAGTTAAAAAGCCCTTCACTCTTACTGAAGAGTCAATCCTGCCTGGTGCTGAGGACAACTTTCGTGAACTTTTAGGAGAGGCTGCAGTTCACCTCTTTTGGCTAGTACCATAGCTAGATGAATTGGTGAAACAGCAGAGTATATTGAGACACAGTTGTAGGAAAGATTAATGAGTCACCCTGGTATGCAATCCAACTTAACAAGTCTACTGATGTTGACAAAAAGGCAACAATGCTTGTTTCTATGAGCCATATTTTCAGGAGGACATTCAGGAGGATATGTTGTGTGCACTTTTGTTGCCAACCAATACCGCAGCTGCAGAACTATTTAAGTCTTTGAAATTACATATCAGGAAAACTGAATTGGTCATTTTGTGTTGGTCTATGCACACAGTGGTTGCCATGACTGGATGGCTTTCTTGTTTCACTACTTGGGTCAAAGAGATCGCTTTTAAATGTGAGTCGATATACACTGTTATCCATAGAGAAATGCTCGCTAGCTGAAAAGTGTCACCTGAACTTAACAATGTTTGCAGGATGTGACTAAATGATCAACCACATTACAGTGCATGCCCTTAGCTCACGTCTGTCATGCAGTTCTGTGAGGAGATGGATGCAGAGCACACACATATCTTGTGCACAAAAAGGTGAGAAGACTTTCTAAAGATACATCACTGGCCAGAGTTTCTGAGGTACAAGAGATGCTCCGAAGATTTCTGCCAGCACCTTTAAGTGACACAGAAGGGACTGCAAACCTTGCTTACCTGTGTGACACACTCAACCTCCTCAATGAACTCAATCTATCTATCACTTTGGGGGAGAAGGACAATTGTGTTTAAGTCAGCAGATAAAGTGGCTGCATTCAATGCCAAACTGGAATTATGGAGGTAACAAGTGAACACTGGGGTTTTGACATGTTTCAAATACTAACAGATTTTGAAAGAGACTGAGCCAGGGCCTTCTTCATTCTGGCTGGTGTGTGATCACCTATTTCAGCTTTTGAAAGAGTTTGAGCATTACTTCCCAACCACAAAACACTCTTGAACTGGGAAGGAATGAGTCTGTGATCCATTTCCGAATAAGCCAGGTGAATCAACTTTATCCGTTGTAAGAGAGGATCACCTTCTTGAGACTGTAAATGATGATGATCTAAAAAGTATGTTTGAGACAATTTCAAATCTCTGTATGTTCTAGATTAAAGGCAGAATATCCTGAGATTGCCACAAAGCACTGAAAAGTCTGCTTCCATATTCAACAAGCTATCTTTGGGAAGCAGGGTTTTCTGCACTGACAGCAACCAAAATGTGATTGCAGAGTAGATTGGACATAAACAGCACATTTCAGGTGTCAGTCTCTCCCATCATCCCAAAATGAGACTATCTAGTTGCAGAAAAACAGGCTCAGGGCTCCCACTGATTCCACAGTATGGTGAGCTGTATAATTATTTCATTATATAATCACAACATAATAATAAAAGAAAGAAAGTACACAATAAATGTAATGAGCTTGAATCATCTCAAAACCATCCCACCCTCCCTGGTCCATGGAAAAACTGTCTTTCATGAAACTGGTCGCTAGTGCCAAAAAAAAGCTGAACACTGGTCTATAGGATCTCTGACATGTGGTCAAAGCAGTGTTAAATCTGCAGCAGGTTTAACAGCAGAACCATTTTAATGGCTCGAGTGGGACAGGGCTGGTCCTCAAGCAATTTTCTATCAAGACATACAGGACAAATGGGATTCACAATTTAAACATAATCCTGTGGGTATCCATAGTTCTGAATATGGTGACAATCTCTGTATCACTCCTCCTTCTAGTAATATATCTACCTCTGTAAACTCAGGGCTGGGCACCCAACTGAAATCCAGCCAATCATAATATGCCTTGTCAATATGCAAAGGGCTTGGCCCAAAGATAACCTCGTGGCTAACCAGACCAGCTGAATTTCTTCCTTGAAAATGTTGACCAGCGGGTGATTTGTTTTCATTTTTGCTGGAGCTAGAAAGAGAAAACCTCTCTTTCGTTTCTGATGAGGGAGTTTTAAGGACATGACACATGATTGGTAACCATGTGCCCATTTATTTACATGGAAAGCCTGAAAGAGTAAAGCAGGTACTCAGGGGAAGTCATACAGTCAACAACTATTTACTGAACACCTACTATTCCAGGATCTAGGGATACATAAGTGAACAGGACGATTGGTATAAAAGCAGAGTCTCCGTGACATCAAGTCCCTAGGGCTCCTGAGGCTAACAGGATCCCTTCTTGGATGGTGTGACCTGCTGGAGCAGAAGCTGTTACTTTCTAGCTCGTGCCCTCTGACTCTTCTCCAGGACTAAGGAGCTCACTGCTTATCTTCAACTCTCCGCTTAGGACCTCTTTCCAGCTATGGAACCACACTGGGGCCATATGCAAAGCAATTAAAAAACCTTGGATTCAGCCCTTAACCAGTGATGGACGGGGAGTGAGTAGATAAACGCCCCAGTGCCCTTGCCTGTCAGCTGGAATAATTCTGTCTCCCAGGGTGACTCTGAGGGAAGGAATCCAGTTGCAAAAGCAGTAACTTTCTTGATAACACACATTTTATTGGTTTCCTTCCCTTTTTTGTCTCACTCATCCGCTCCATACATGTGTTTTCCTAGGATCACTTCTAAAATAAACCACTTTCATGCAAATGTTTTCCTCACGGTCTGCTACTGGGGGAACCCAAACTATGACACCTATGAGGAACATCCTTCCAATTATGAAAATTACATTCACTCCCTTGAACCCATGAAAATCCTTATTAATATTATAAACCCTGGGTTGTCAAATACAGTAACACTATTCACATAATGATATTGATAATGATAAATGCATCTGGTCCAAACTGAGGTGTGCTTTAACTGTACAATACACCACAGATTTCAAAGATAGCATAAAACTCTTTTATGTCTCAATGATTTTTTTTCTGTTTATTATATGCTGATATATTTTTGACAGATAGTTTCAAAAAAGTCTTATAATATTACTTTCACTTGTCCCTTTTAATTGGGTAGCCAAGAAGGCTACTCAGATGAGAAACCTAGCCAAAACATGAAAACCGAGGAGTCAGTCTTCTATAAACCTGGGAGCAAAAAGAAATAATTAAAAAAAACAAACATGTAAAAAAATGAAAAACAGTCCTTGGTATTGGATAAGATAACTTAGGTGAGTGTGGATTAAAAAAAGGAAAGGGAGAACTGCTCTTGCATCTGTCAGAGGAGGCAAACTGCCATCCCCAAGACTGGGGAGGCCCACAGGTGAACAGAGGAAGTTGAGGCTTCCTCAGGGTGAAACCACCATGGGAACCTGCGCTTGGAGAGGAAACCAGAGCCATAACTGAAAAACTGCTGGAGGCTCAGTGTGAACAATCTGAGAGTAAATAACCCCAGGGGACCTGGTAATGAAGGGACTTATAGTGCTGTGAACCTTACCTCCAGGAGTTTCACCAGGATTCTACAGGAAATACCAGGGAAAGTCCCCTCAGCCTTCCTGCTGGCAGTGAGGGGATGGGGAGGAGCCAATTTGAAATAATCAGAACACTCAGTCTTCTGAAGAAGGCCTTTCCCAGGGAAAAACTAGTTCTAGAGTTTAATCCTCTAGAGTATTAACTGAGCCAGCCGAGCCGGGGAAGGGAATACCCAGCTCCAGCTGGCTTGAGCTATTCTGTCCCATATAAGGGAAGGAGTTGGGGAGAGAAAAATGAGAAATACTTGTAAGGTTCACAGTCCAGAGGGAGAGGCTCACTGAGGGGCTGAGACCTAATCATGGCATCTGCCTGCCCTCACACCTCACCTCCTCATTACTAAAACCCACTTATAGCAGTGCCTTTAATTCAGGACATCATGTCTACATTTCAAGAAAAAGTTACAAGGCACAGCAAAAGGCAAAAGAAAAACAAAATTTAAAGAGACAAAGCTTCATCAGAACCAGACATAGCAGGGATGTTAGAAACATCAGACCAGAAGTAAGCCAGAAAGAAAAACACCACTACAGTATACTAACGCATATATATGAAATTTAGAAAGACGGTAACAATAATCCTAAATGTGAGACAGCAAAAGAGACACAGATGTATATAACACCATTTTGGACTCAGTGGGAGAAGGCAAGGGTGGGATGATTTGAGAAAATAGCACTGAAACATGTATATTATCATATGTGGAACAGATCACCAGTCCAGGTTCAATGCA
>SJYQ01003183.1:77517-92023 GCA_006410935.1 Redunca redunca
AGCAGTAACTTTCTTGATAACACACATTTTATTGGTTTTCTTCCCTTTGTCTCACTCATCCGCTCCATACATGTGTTTTCCTCGGATCACTTCTAAAATAAACCACTTTCATACAAATGTTTTCCTCACGGTCTGCTACTGGGGGAACCCAAACTATGACACCTATGAGGAACATCCTTCCAATTATGAAAATTACATTCACTCCCTTGAACCCATGAAAATCCTTATTAATATTATAAACCCTGGGTTGTCAAATACAGTAACACTATTCACATAATGATACTGATAATGATTAATGCATCTGGTCCAAACTGAGGTGTGCTTTAACTGTACAATACACCACAGATTTCAAAGATAGCATAAAACTCTTTTATGTCTCAATGATTTTTTTTCTGTTTATTATATGCTGATATATTTTTGACAGATAGTTTCAAAAAAGTCTTATAATATTACTTTCACTTGTCCCTTTTAATTGGGTAGTCAAGAAGGCTACTCAGATGAGAAACCTATCCAAAACATGAAAACCGAGGAGTCAGTCTTCTATAAACCTGGGAGCAACAAGAATAAAAATAAAAAAACCCAAAAATGTAAAAAAAATGAAGAACAGTCCTTGGTATTGGATAAGATAACTTAGGTGAGTGTGGATTAAAAAAAGGAAAGGGATACCTGCTCTTGCATCTGTCAGAGGAGGCAAACTGCCACCCCTGAGACTGGGGAGGCCCACAGGTGAACAGAGGAAGTTGAGGCTTCCTCAGGGTGAAACCACCATGGGAACCTGCGCTTGGAGAGGAAACCAGAGCCATAACCGAAAAACTGCTGGAGGCTCAGTGTGAACAATCTGAGAGTAAATAACCCCAGGGGACCTGGTAATGAAGGGACTTATAATACTGTGAACCTTACCTCCAGGAGTTTCACCAGGATTCTACAGGAAATACCAGGGAAAGTCCCCTCAGCCTTCCTGCTGGCAGTGAGGGGATGAGGAGGAGCCAATTTGAAATAATCAGAACACTTAGTCTTCTGAAGAAGGCCTTTCCCAGGGAAAAACCAGTTCTAGAGTCTAATCCTCTAGAGTATTAACTGAGCCAACCACGCCGGGGAAGGGAATACCCAGCTCCAGCTGGCTTGAGCTATTCTGTCCCATATAAGGGAAGGAGTTGAGGAGAGAAAAATGAGAAACACTTGTGAGGTTCACAGTCCAGAGGGAGAGGCTCACTGAGGGGCTGAGACCTAATCATGGGATCTGCCTGCCCTCACACCTCACCTCCTCATTACTAAAACCCGCTTATAGCAGTGCCTTTAATTCAGGACATCATGTCTACATTTCAAGAAAAAGTTACAAGGCACAGCAAAAGGCAAAAGAAAAAAAAAAATTAAAGAGACAAAGCTTCATCAGAACCAGACATAGCAGGGATGTTGGAAACATCAGACCAGAAGTCAGCCAGAAAGAAAAACATCAATACAGTATACTAACGCATATATATGAAATTTAGAAAGATGGTAACAATAATCCTAAATGTGAGACAGCAAAAGAGACACAGATGTATATAACACCATTTTGGACTCAGTGGGAGAAGGCAAGGGTGGGATGATTTGAGAAAATAGCACTGAAACATGTATATTATCATATGTGGAACAGATCACCAGTCCAGGTTCAATGCACGAGACAGGATGCTCAGGGCTGGTGCACTGGGATGACCCAGAGGGATGGGATAGGGAGGGAGGTGGGAGGGGGGGTTCAGGATGGGGAACACATGTACAACCATGGCTGATTCATGTCAATGTATGGCAAAACCACTACAATATTGTAAAGTAATTAGCCTCCAATTTAAAATTTTTTTTAATTAAAAAATAAAAGAAACTATGGCTTCCCTGGTGACTCAGTGGTAAAGAATCTGCCGGCCAATGCAGGAGACCTGGGTTCAATCCCTGCATCAGGAAGATCCCCTGGAGAAGACATTGGCAATCCTCTCCAGTATTCTTCCCTGGGAAATCCTACAGACAGAGGAGCCTGGCGGGCTACAGTCCATGGGGCCACAGAAGAGTTGAACACGACTGAGTGACTAAACAACAATGACAATAGCATGGTTAATACACCAAGGGCTCTAAAGGATACAGAACACAGCATGCACAAACAGATGGGCAATAGCACCAGAAAGACGTAGGTTCTAAGACGGAACAAAGAAGAAATGCTAGAAATGAAAAGCAGTGTAACAGAAAAGAAGAAGAAAAAAAAACCTACAACTATGCTTATCATTTTCAAATTAAAGAAAATCCCTTTGTCTATAAAGGAATAAAGATAAGAATTGTGTCCAATTCTACTCGAAAACCATCTAAACAAGGAGAGAGTAGAGTGAAAAAGTTTTAAGTGTTGAGAGAAAAAAAAAAAAAAAACCACCAACTTAGAATTCTATAGTTTGTGAAATGATTTTCAAAAGTAAAGGAAAAATGAATACTTCTTCACTCAAACAAAAATTGGGAAAGAAGTATGACAAGGCTGTATAATGTCACCCTGCTTATTTAACTTATATGCAGAGCATCATGCAAGGTGCCAGACTGGATAAAGCACAAGCTGGAATCAAGATTACCAGGAGAAATATCAATAACTTCAGATATGCAGTTGAAGCCTAGTGTGCTACAGTCCATGGGGTCACAAAGAGTCACACACGACTGAGCAACTGAACTGAACTGATGAAGATACCACTCTAGAGGCACAAAGCAAAGAGGAACTAAAGAGTCTCTTGATGAGGGTGAAAGACAAGAGTGAAAAACCTGGCTTGAACTCAACATTCAAAAAGCTAAGGTCGTGGTATCAGGTCCCGTCATTTCATGGCAAATAGATGGGGAAAAAGTAGAAGCAGTGAGATTTTATTTTCTTGGGCTCCAAAATCACTGCAGACAGTGACTGCAGCCATATTAAAAGACACCTGCTCTTTGGAAAGAAAGCTATGACAATAATAAACCTAATAAAATCTAAAGGGAAGATGTAGACGTTCTAGAGATGGATTCACAACAACGTGAAGACAATTAATGCCACAGAAAAATGGTGGAAATGGCTTGTTTTACATTATGTATATTTTACTGTGTAGGGGAGAGGAAAATTCCTCTTTCTTTTACCCTTCTAGGCTCTCTGGCTGGGGCCTTGATGATTCAAACGATGTAAGACAGATGAACAAGAGAAATACAGTTTATTAACCTGTGTAGCACCCACACTTATGGAAAGATCTTCTATCATTTACAGATTGTTATTGTTGTACTCAGATAGTATTGCAAAGTGCTTCATCTTCAAGAAGACTCATAGGAAGGACTTTTGATAAATACAGGTTTCTCATAAATTTCAGACCTTGCTGCTAAACTTGTAAGGAATTATATAATTCTAACAGAAAGTCTGATGGGTTCATAAAACTGTTAACAAAAAGGACTAGTTGCTGAGTGAACTTGTGAATATGGTTATAATTTTTATGATTTTTGTCTAAAATATTACTGGTTTTAGCTTGCATTTTCCAGATATAAGGAAACCTTTCCTTTCAAGATAATTATGACTTAAAACAATTGGGAAATTTAGATTTTTTAAGTATAATTAAAACATGTCTTTTCTTTCTACCTGATCCCTTCAAAAACTGGAAACTCTTAGGTTCCCAGCAGATTTATCAGATAAATAAGGGAGGTTACCTCCTAACAAGGGCACTCTTCCAAACTCCAGTTGATAATTATATTCTCTGAATGAAATTTCTCATCTGTAAATTAGGTACTGAAAAGTAGTATCATTTTCATGGAGTTATTGTTGAAGTGAAAGTGCTTCCTGCAGTTCCTAGCACAGAAGAGAAATTCAATAAGTAGAAACTATTATGGCAAGCTATTTTACCGGAGTATTAAATTGACTGTCCCTTGCTATGGTGTGAATGTTTGTGTAAAAGGAATGAAAATGGAATTTTTGAGGTTATAACTTACAGGGCACTGGTGCTGGTATAAAGAGCACAGTTGGCAACAAAACAGCCAACCACGATTTCCTCCACAGAAGAGAGATCAAAACCCAAGTCAGAGGTGAACAAAGGTCTGGGAATGAGAGGCAGAGAGCTGGAGATGCCTGTCCCCAGTGATCACCATCCCCAAAGTAGAGGGGACACAGGATATGATAGAAACCGCTTCAAGTATGGCTCATGCCTTACCTCCTGCTAGAAGCCAGCAGAGTTATCAGCTTTCTAGAGGAGACTCCCATGCCATAAACCTGTGTTACGAGTGGAAGTAGAAAACTCTGATTTCCCACTTGGGGTCTGGAAAATTCAGAAAGAGGGAGGCAGCAGGCTGATGGAGTCTAGAGCCAGGATGAGAGAATGCCCTAGAGGGAGGTGAAATATGTGCCTTCCAACTGGGGAGCAGATGAGAACCAGTTACATCCTTCCTTTAAATGGAGAAGTTCTATACACTCAGCAAAAACAACACCAGGAACAGACTGTGGCTCAGATCATGAACACCTTATTGTCAAATTCAGACTTAAATTGAAGAAAGTGGTGAAAACCACTAGACCATTCAGGTGTGACCTAGATTAAATCCCTTATGATTATACAGTGGAAGTGAGAAATAGATTTAAGGCACTAGATCTGATAGACAGGGTGCCTAACCTAAGAACATGACATTGTAGAGGAGACAGGGATTGAGAACATCATCTAGAAAAACACTGCAATATTGTAGAGTAATTAGCTTCCAATTAAAGTTTTCTTAAGAAGGCAAAATGGCTGTCTCAGGAGGCCTTACAAATAGCTATGAGATGAAGAGAAGTGAAAAGCAAAGGAGAAAATGAAAGATATACCCATTTGAATGAAGAGTTCCAAAGAATAGCAAAGAGAGATAAGAAAGCCTCCCTCAGCAATCAATGCAAGAAAATAGAGGAAAACAATCAAATGGGAAAAAATAGAGATCTCTTCAAGAAAATTAGAGATACCAAGGGAATATTTAATACAAAGATGGTAAAATAAAGGACAGAAATGGTATGGACCTAACAGAAGCAGAAGATATTAAGGAGAGGTGGCAAGAATACACAGAAGAACTGTACAAAAAAGATCTTCATGACCCAGATAATTACGATGGAGTGATCACTCACCTAGAGCCAGACATCCTGAAATGTGAAGTCAAGTGGGTCTTAGGAAGCATCACTACAAACAAAGCTAATGGAGGTGATGGAATTCCAGTTGAGCTCTTCCAAATCCTAAAAGATAATGCTGTGAAAGTTCTGCACTCAACATGCCAGCAAATTTGGAAAACTCAGCAGTGGCCACAGGACTGGAAAGGTCAGTTTTCATTCCAATCCCAAAGAAAGGCAATGCCAAAGAATATTCAAACTACCGCACAAATGCATTCATCTCACACAATAGTAAAGTAATCCTCAAAATTCTCCAAGCCAGGCTTCAGCAATACATGAACCATGAACTTCCAGATGTTCAGGCTTGTTTTAGAAAAGGCAGAGGAAACAGAGATCAACTTGCCAACATCTTCTGGATCATCAAAAAAGCAAGAGAGTTCCAGAAAAACATGTACTTCTGCTTTATTGACTATGCCGAAGCCTTTGACTGTATGGATCACAGTAAACTGTGGGAAACTCTGAAAGAGATGAGAATACCAGACCACCTGACCTGGCTCTTGAGAAATTTGTATGCAGATCAGGAAGCAACAGTTAGAACTGGACATGGAACAATAGACTGGTTCCAAATAGGAATAGGAGTACGTCAAGGCTATACATTNAAACTCTGAAAGAGATGAGAATACCAGACCACCTGACCTGGCTCTTGAGAAATTTGTATGCAGGTCAGGAAGCAACAATTAGAACTGGACATGGAACAATAGACTGGTTCCAAATAGGAATAGGAGTACGTCAAGGCTATACATTGTCATCCTGCTTGTGTAACTTATATAGAGAGTACATCATGAGAAACGCTAGGCTGGAGGAAGCACAAGCTGGAATCAAGACTGCCAGGAGAAATATCAATAACCTCAAATAGGCAGATAACAGCACCCTTATGGCAGAAAATGAAGAAGAACTAAAGAGCCTCTTGAAGAAAGTGAAAGAAGAGAGTGAAAAAGTTGACTTAAAACTCAACATTCAGAAAACGAAGATCATGGCATCTGGTCCCATCACTTCATGACAAATAGATGTGGAAACAGTGGAAACAGTGTCTGACTTTATTTATTTATTTATTTATTTATTTATTTATGGCTCCAAAATCACTTCAGATGGTGATCGCAGCCATGAAATTAAAAGACGCTTACTCCTTGGAAGGAAAGTTATGACCAACATAGACAGCATATTATAAAGCAGAGACATTGCTTTGTCAACAAAGAGCCATTTAGTCAAGGGTGTGGTTTTTCCAGTAGTCATGTATGGATGTGAGAGTTGGACTATAAAGAAAGCTGAATGACGAAGAATTGATGCTTTTGAACTGTGGTGTTGGAGAAGACTCTTGAGAGTCCCTTGGACCGCAAGAAGATCCAACCAGTCCATCCTAAGGGAGATCAGTCCTGGGTGTTCATTGGAAGGACTGATATTGAAGCTGAAACTCCAGTACTTTGGCCACCTGATGTGAAGACATGACTCATTTGAAAATACCCTGATGCTGGGAAAGATTGAGGGAGGGAAGAGAACAGGACTACAGAGAGTGAGTTGGTTGGATGGCATCACGAACTCAATGGATATGAGTTTGGGCAAACTCCTCCTTAGGCCAAGTTTGCTGCGATTCATGGGGTCGCAAATATTTGGACATGACTGAGTGGCTGAACTGAACTGAAGTGAAGTGAAAGTCGCTCAGTCATGTCTGACTTTACAACCCCATGGGCTGTATAGTCCATGGAATTCTCCAATGGCAGAATAGTGGAGTCAGTAGCCTTTCGCTTCTTCATAGGGTCTTCCCAACCCAGGAATCTAACCCTGGTCTCCCACATTACTGGTGGATTCTCTACCAGCTGTGACACAAACAAGCCAAAGAATACTGGAGTGGGTAGCCTAGCCCTTTTCCAGCAGATCTTCCTGACCCAGGAATCAAAAGTTGGTCTCCTGCATTGCAGGCCAATTTCTTACCAACTGAGCTATCAGGGAAGCCCCAAAATCCCATAGCAGAGTTGATTTTTAAAACAAAACAAATTTTAAAAATCTGCTGTGAAAGAAGAAATCAGACTTGCTATAGTTTAGGAGACACTAGGACAATAAATAAGAACTCTTCTTAAATGTAGGTCAACTACTTTATAATCAGGTTAAATCTATAATCCCTATTCTTCATCCTCCAGGTTACAAGTGGTGCAGGAAAATGAAATATCCTGTCCTGGGAGCCAAGGCACCAGCTGCCCAGTGAGGATCCTTGGCTTTTACAGGGAAGAATCAAAGAGCGAGCTGAAGTAGAGTGAAAATGGACTTATTCAGGGAGATAAACACTCTATAGACAGAATGTAGGCCCTCTCATAAGGCAAGGGTGCCCCCAAAGTATGGGGTTGTGAGCTTTTATGGAATGGGTAATTTCATATGATAGCGAGTAGGAGGAATATCCTTCCTATTCTGGGGAAGAGATAGATTTTCAGGAACTGAACCACCACACACTTCTAGGCTTTTTATGGTCAGCCTTGGACTATCACTGTGCCTATCGTGATGTGAGGGAAATGATTTTTAGTGTAATGATGAAGGTGAAATGATTTAGAGGTCAGTGACCAAACCATGCTCAATACCATTTTGATTGTAGCTGGTTTCAAACAGTTTTTGTGGGATTCTGTTTTTCTTAATATCTGTGCCCCCTCCTTCCTATCTCAAAAGCATTCAGTTCAGTTCAGTTGCTCAGTCGTGTCCAGATCTTTGTGACCCCGTGGACTGTTGCATGCCAGGTTTCCTTGTCCATCACCAAATCCTAGAGTTTACTCAAACTCATGTCCATGGAGTCGGTGATGCCATACAACCATCTCATCCCCTGTTGACATCTCCTCCAGGTTCAACATCAGTCCTTTCAATGCATATTCAGGAGTGATTTCCTTTAGGATGCATTGGTTGGATATCTTTGCAGTCCAAGGGACTTTCAAGAGTCTTCTGCAACATCATAGTTCAAAAGCATCCATTCTTTGGCATTATAGTCCAACTCTCACATCCAAAATGACTACTGGAAAAATCATAGCCTTGACTAGATGGATCTTTGTGGACAAAGTAATGTCTCCAATTTTTAATATGCTGTCTAGGTTGGTCATGGAGAAGGCGATGACATCCCACTCCAGTACTCTTGCCTGGAAAATCCCATGGATGGAGGAGCCTGGTGGGCTGCAGTCCATGGGGTTGCAAAGAGTCAGACACGACTGAGTGATTTCCCTTTCACTTTTCACTTTCATGCATTGGAGAAGGAAATGGCAACCCACTCCAGTGTTCTTGCCTGGAGAATCTCAGGGATGGGGGAGCCTGGTGGGCTGCCATCTATGGGGTCACACAGAGTCGGACACGACTGAAGTAACTTAGCAGCAGCAGCAGCAGGTTGGTCATAAATTTTTTCACAAGGAGTAAAAGTCTTTTAATTTCAGGGCTACAGTCACCATCTGCAGTGATTTTGTAACCACCCCGCAAAAAAATCTGCCACTGTTTCGCCATCTATTTGCCTTGAAGTGATGGGACTGGGTGCCATGATCTTAGTTTTCTGAATGTTGAGCTTTAAGCCAACTTTTTCACTCTCTTCTTTTCACTTTCATCAAGAGGCTCTTTAGTTCTTCTTCACTTTCTGCCATAAGGGGGGTGTTATCTGCATATCTGTGGTTATTGATATTTCTCCAGGCAATCTTGATTCCAGCGTGTGCTTCTTCCAGTCCAGCGTTTCTCATGATGTACTCTGCATAGAAGTTAAATAAGCAGGATGACAACATACACCCTTTACATACTCCTTTTCCTATTTGGAACTAGTCTGTTGTTCCATGTCCAGTTCTAACTGTTGCTTCCTGACTTGCATACAGGTTTCTCAAGAGGCAGGTCAGGTGATCTAGTATTCCCATCTCTTTCAGAGTTTACCACAGTTTATTGTGATCCACACAGTCAAAGGCTTTGGCATAGTCAATAAAGCAGAAATAGATGTTTTTCTGGAACTCTCTTGCTTTTTTCATGATCCAGCAGAAGTTGGCAATTTGATCTCTGTTTCCTCTGCCTTTTCTAAAACCAGCTTGAACATCTGGAAGTTCACGGCTCACATATCGTTGAAGCCTGGCTTGGAAAATTTTGAGCTTTAATTGACTAGTGTGTGAGATGAGTGCAGTTGTCCCATGGTTTGAGCATTCTTTGGCATTGCCTTTCTTTGGGATTGGAATGAACACTAACCTTTTCCAATCCTGTGTCCACTGCTGAGTTTTCCAAATTTGCTGGCATGTTGAGTGCAGCACATTCACAGCATCATCTTTTAGGATTTGAAGTAGCTCAACTGGAATTCCATCATCGCCACTAGCTTCGTAGTGATGCTTCCTAAGACCCACTTGGCTTCACATTCCAGGATGTCTGGCTCTAGGTGAGTGATCACACCATCGTGATTATCTGAGTCTTGAAGATCTTTTTTGTACAGTTCTTCTGTGTATTCCTTCCACCTCTCCTTAATAGCTTCTCCTTCTGTTAGGTCCATCCATTTCTGTCCTTTATTGTATGCATCTTTATATGAAATGTTCCCTTGGTATCTCTAATTTTCTTGAAGAGATCACTAGTCTTTCCCATTTTACTGTTTTCCTCTATTTCTTTGCATTGATCACCAACGAGGCTTTCTTATCTCTCTTTGCTATTCTTTGGAACTCTGCATTCAAATGGGTATATCTTTCCTTTTCACTTTTCTTCATTTCACAGATATTTGTACAGCCTCCTCAGACAGCCATTTTGCATTTTTGCATTTATTTTTCTTGGCGATGGTCTTGAACCCTGTCTCCTGTACAATTTCCTGAACCTCCGTCCATAGTTCATCAGGCACTCTATCTATCAGATCTAGTCCCTTAAATCTATTTCTCTCTTCCACAGTATAATCATAAGGGATATGATTTAGGTCATACCTCAATGATCTAGTTGTTTTCCCTACTTTCTTCAATTTAAGACTGAATTTTCCCATAAGGAGTTCATGATCTGAGCCACAGTCAGCTCCTGGTCTTGTTTTTGCTCACTGTATAGAGCTTCTCCATCTTTGGCTGCAAATAATATAATCAATCTAATTTTCATGTTGACCACCTGGTGATGTCCATGAATAGAGTCTTCTCCTGTGTTGTTGGAAGAGGGTGTTTGCTATGACCAGTGTGTTTTCTTGGCAAAACTCTATTAGCATTTGCCCTCCTTCATTCTGTACTCCAAGGCCAAATTTGCCTGTAACTCCAGGTGTTTCTTGACTTCCTACTTTCACATTCCTGTCCCCTAAAATTAAAACGACATCTTTTTTTGGTGTTAGTTATAGAAAGTCTTATAGGTCTTCCTAGAACGGTTCAACTTCAGCTTCTTCAGCATTACTGGCTGGGCATAGGCTTGGATTACTGTGATATTGAATGGTTTGCCTTGGAAACCAACAGAGATCACTCTGTTGTTTTTGAGACTGCATCCAAGCACTTCATTTTGGACTCTTTTGTTGACTATGATGGCTACTCCATTTCTTCTAAGGGATTCTTGCCCACAATAGTAGATATAATGGCCATCTGAGTTAAATTTACCCATCGCAGTCCATATTAGTTTGTTGATTCCTAAAATGTTGATGTTCATTCTTTCTACCTCCTGTTTGACCACTTCCAATTTGCCTTGATTCACAGACTTAACATTCCAGGATCCTGTGCAATATTTCTCTTTACAGAATCAGACCTTGCTTCCATCACCAGTCACATCCACAACTGGGTGTTGTTTTCACTTTGGCCCCATCTCTTGATTCTTTCTAGAGTTATTTCTCCACTGATCTCCAGTAGCATATTGAGCACCTACTGACCTGGGGAGTTCAATTTTCAGTGTCTTATCTTTTTGCATTTTCATACTGTACATGGGGCTCATGTATTCAAGGAAAGACTACTGAAGTGGTTTGCCATTCCCTTCTCCAGTGGACCACATTTTGTCAGAACTCTCCAGCGTGACCCATCTGTCTTGGGTGTCCCTACACTGCATGGCTGATAGTTTCATTGAGTTAGACAAGGCTGTGAGCATAGATACACCGTTTCCATAGTAAAGAGGCCATCTTAGCCCCTTTCTCAGGAGCTCAGACCTGGCTCTCTTGCACCCTGATGCGTAGGCCCTTCCCTTCCCTATTTAAACAATACTAGTTGTCTTCCTCAAATAATGGGCACCAAGGACTTCCACTCATTTCAGGAGCAACATCAAGCCCCTGCCAAGAGGGAGTTACTTTATGGGTAAAAAAGCTACAAAACGAACAAAGTTGATTATATGACTACCTTTCTTCAGGTTTAGGAAACAAATTGACTTCTTTCTTTTCATCAGGGTGATCACCACAAGAAACAAAGGAAGCAGTCATTAAAGGTGAGGTGGTGCCCTTAATATTCCAGGAGGGTGGGTGCTGATAAAGCACTCACTAGAAAAGCCCGTCAACAATTTCCTGGGGTAAAAGTAGAATCTGGGTCTTCCCAGGTGGCTCAGTGGTAAAGTACCTGCATACCAGTGCAGGAGACACAGGATATACGGGTTTGATCCCTGTTCAGGAAGATACCCTGAAGGAGGAAATGGCAACCCACTCCAGTATTCTTGCCCAGGAAATCCCAAGGACAGAGGAGCATGATGGGCTACAGTTTATGGGCTCACAAAAGAGTTGGACACGACTGAGCAACTAAACGACAGAAAGTAGAATCTGGGTCACAAAATTTAACCTTTGTTCTCTCCCTTTGTGCTGAGTTGACTTTCACTTGCTCACAGGTCACCTCCTGCAGAGGCCTCACATTCCCAGCTCTTTAGACCAGAGCTCCTGGGAGAAATGGCTGCGCTAACACCTCAGCACCGAGGGCCATGTGGAAAGATGCTGCTCACGGTGCTGTGATTCAAGATGGTGGCCAGGGGGCCGTGTGCAGAAATGATGCACCTGGCCCTGCGATCTGGGCACACAGCTACACAGCTGAGCCCACCCAGCGAGAACTCTGCCCCTCTCCGCTCACATGAACCACAAGCAGCAGCCCCTGGAGGGCTTTCAGGGGAGAGCATGTGCTCCAGAGCAAGTTCTACTGAAACAAGCCACACCTGGCAAAGGATGCTTTATGGGGTCTGGCGTGGGAGGGTGGGTAACAGACTAGGAAGAAATCCAACCCTCTTCTGCCCAATAACAGAATGTGATTCTCCAAGAGACCTAAATAAGGGAGAAGCAGACTAGTTTAGAAAATTATTACTTAATACCCATGTAGTCTGCATCATTCCCTTTAAAAGTGATGTTTCCTCTTGGAAACATGTGCCTCCCCTCCTGATAGAAGCTAAGTGAGACTTACAGACCTTCCAGTTCTATCAGGTTAAAGACATAAAGAACCAGAAACTCGGAAACCTCTCAGAGTGGGATTCTTGAGAGAAATCCACTATCTGAGAGACTCAGGCTCATACTAGACCCAGAAGTCAAGAGCATCAGAGCGTTTTCTCCTTCAGACTTCCCCACCCTTCCTGACCTGAGCCCCAGGAAATACCCTGTCATGCTAATCTGAGGACTTAAACTCAAGATTTGGAGAAGGCAATGGCACCCCACTCCAGTACTCTTGCCTGGTAAATCCCATGGATGGAGGAGCCTGGTAGGCTGCAGTCCATGGGGTAGCCAAGAGTCAGACACGACTGAGTGACTTCACTTTCACTTTTCACTTTCATGCATTGGAGAAGGAAATGGCAGCCCACTCCAGTGTTCTTGCCTGGAGAATTCCAGGGATGCGGGAGCCTGGTGGGCTGCTGTCTATGGGGTCGCACAGAGTCGGACACGACTGAAATGACTTAGCAGCAGCAGTAGCAAACTCAAGATTTGGTGACTAACCAGGAAATGGAGCCTGACTCAAGTGATAAGACCCTCATAAGGATGAGATTTTCCTGTGAGGATGTATCTCCTTCAGGAGGCAGGTACAGATTCATGTGAAGAGAGCAGAAGGGGCCCCTCAATTTAAAAAACAGGTTCAAGAGGGATGGTGTTGCCCTGGGGATTTTCCCCAAAAGAAAGAAACTGTAGTTGTTCGGTCATGTCCAACTCTTTGTGACCCAAGTACTGTAGCCTGCCAGCCTGCTCTGCCCATGGAATTTTCCAGGCAAGAATACTGGAGTGGGTTGCCATTTCCTTCTCCAGGGGAGCTTCTCAGCTCAGAGATCAAACCTGGTCTCCCACACAGCAGGCAGATTCTTTACCATCTGAGCCACAGGGGAAGCCTGAAGGCTCAGTTCTTTAAGTGACTTTCCCTTTAGAATATGGGGAAAGACTACTGGAAAAAGTTCAGCTAATTCCCTGCTTACTGAAGTAGATACCTACACTTTTAAACATATTCTAGTTCTTGAGTTAACTGAGACCATCCCTGCCCAGTGCAGGCTGCAGTTCCAAGGAGGCTGATGGGACAGGATGGTGAGATGGGAAAGGGGAACAGTCTCCCCACCTCCACTCACTGACCTACTGCGGAGAGAGTGTCATCCAGTCAAGTGGACTGTGACTCAGAAACTCAGGTCCTGAGAGCAGTCCTGGGAAGGGGACAGAGCAGGAGGTGAGGGGGGATTCCCCACAGTAGCACGGAGCTCTCCTTACTGCACAGTGAGGAACACCAGGGAGAATGAATCTGCTGTCTGTCACTACGTCAACCACCTGAGACATAAGCAGCCTAAAGCAGTGGTCACTTATTCATTATTCAGTACAGTTATGAGGTCTGATGAGGCAAGGCTATTGCTGGCCTCCTGGGCTCACTCACAGGCCTGCCCACAGCCAGGGGCCTACGGGCACTGGATGTCCAGATGGGCCTCACTTCCACTGTGGGCTAGCTGGGATGGCTGAAGGACCTGGGGTGGCCTGGTTTCTCTTCCTATGTGGCCTCTCACCTCAGGCTTCTGACAGCTTGGTGGTCAGGGAGGGAGTCTGTGATGGAGTCACCTCCAAGCTGTCTCCTAAATGATTAGAAGGCATCAGTGAGCAGGGAAAAGGGGGAGAGGCTGGGAAGAGGGTGGAAATTGACTTATAACAGAGAATAACATGTGCCTGTGAGGTAGGAGGAAGTATGACGCTTTCTAGAAAAACAGGAATAAGGTTAGGTTGGTTACTGCAAGTAATATAAGAAAAGAGGGGAGGTGAGTGTCAGGTCATGCAAGTTCAAGGAGCTAAGGAGTTTTTTTCTTTGTTTTTAATCTTCGTACAGGGAAGCCAGTTCCTGGTTGAGAACCACTGAGCTGGAGTGAATGCAGGGTTTCCTCTGTTTTCCAGGAGAGAAATACTCCTCACCTGGCTTGAGTGGTGGAGGTGGAGCTGAGATGAGCAGATGGGACTGCAGAGACCAGGAGATGAACTCAGCAGTACTTGGGTGGACAGACCCATCACAAGGGATCCAGTCCTCAGTATTCTCT
>SJYQ01003183.1:99140-121491 GCA_006410935.1 Redunca redunca
CCAAGCACAGACTGAAGAGTTTCCAGAAATTAGATTATTATTTTGTCAAGTCAATAATTGGGGCCTGGATTATTATAGAGGAAACATTAACTGCTGTAGAAATTGCAAGCAAAAACTAGAGTGCTTTTGAACAAATATATGCCTTAACTTTGGGATCAGACACTTAACAAAGACCCAAAGAAGATTGTTCGTGAAAGGTTAGAATAGCAGTGGCAAAATTGCTGATTTCCAGGCAGACTATAAAAGTGCCAAACAGTTTCTTCTAGCCACCTCTAAATGAAGTATGATTAAGTACAGGAAGAGAGAGAGAGAGAGGAGGCTGAGAAGGAAATGTTGGGTTTTCAAACAGAATAGAAAATAAATACAAAATGGCCAGGATTTCCTCCATTCAAAAATAAAACTACTTTTCATCTATCTTGTTTCCCAGGGAAAGAAAATCACAAATAAAAATCGCCTCAGAATAAAGATCAAATTTAGGACACTAAAAGAAGAATACAGTCTCAAAGTCAAGCTTATAAAAGATCAATTTGTTAAGATCTCAAAAAGGTTCAAGGGATGCTTCATAGATGCTCTAGGTGAGATAAAATGGGTTCAGAGTATCTTCAGAGAATATGAGGAACATGTCTAGTGCTTCCTCAGAACACCATGTTTAGTTGCTCAGTAAGTCGTGTCTGACTCTTTTGTGACCGCAAGCTCCCCTGTCCATGGAATTTTCAGGCTGGAATGCTGGAGTGGATTGGCATTTCCTTATCCAGGGGATCTTTCTGACCCAGGTGGTCAAACCTGTGTCTCCTACATTGCAAGTGGATTCTTTACCCACCAAGAAAGCCTAACAGGACTCTATAACAGGACTTTTAAGAACTACACTGGTGCTGGTCCATACATAGCACTCTGACTGACAAACTGAAGCTGAAAGGGACCTTTTCACAAATATTTGTGATAATGTTTCTCCCCCATCCTCTCATAATTAGTTACAAGTCAGTTATAATCCAATACACAGGAAGTCCACAATATTTTAAAGAGATTGTGCCATCTGGACTAGAGTACATCTTTTAACTTCAAAATTTAAAAAAGCCTTTGGATTCAAAAACAACTTGGCACATCACATTCAAACTGCTGGAAACCAAATGTGAAGAAAAAATCTTGAAAAAATACAGAAGAGGAGACTATGCCTTACGTACAGAAGGGAAAAAAAAAATCAACTTGTGTCAAAAACCATACAAAAAAAGCAAAAAACAAAACTATATATCTGGAATTATATATACAAAAAGATTATTATCTGAAGTGAGGGGGAAATAAAGACTTTCTATAAAAAAACTAAAGCATAAAAAATTCGTCACAGCATACCTGCCCTTCAAGACATTTTAAATGAAGTTTTGCCGTGTGAAGGAAAACAGCATAGGTCAGAATAAAATTTAATTTTTTTTTTAAATTTTTATTTTAACTTTAGTTTACTTTACAATACTGTATTGGTTTTGCCAAATATTGACATAAATTCACCACGAGTGTACATGCGTTCCCAAACATGAATCCCCTCCCACCTCCCACCCCATAACATCTCTCTGGGTCCTCTCCATGCACCAGCCCCAAGCATCTTGCATCCTGCATCGGACATAGACTGGCGATTCGTTTCTTACATGATAGTATACATGTTNCATAAGGCAGTTCTATTTGCAATTTTTTAAGGAATCTCCACACTGTTCTGCATAGTGGCTGTATTAGTTTGCATTCCCACCAACAATGTAAAAGGGTTTCCTTTTCTCCATGCCCTCTCCAGCATTTATTGCTTGCAGACTTCTGGATTGCAGCCATTCTGACTGGTGTGAAGTGGTACCTCATTGTGGTTTTGATTTGCATTTCTCTGATAATGAGTGATGTTGAGCATATTTTCATGTGTTTGTTAGCCATCTATATGTCTTCTTTGGAGAAATGTCTATAAAGAAGAAGAAGATAGAAGAAACACACCAGATAAGCAATAAAGTGATGGGATAATAACTTTCTTATTCTTATTTGATAAAATATATGTGTTTGTTCACAATAATTACAGAAGCAATGTACCACATGATTATAGAAGACGGATAAGTTTAATGAATGTCATGACTGTTATAAAGGCCAGACGGGGGAAATTGGGAATACTCTTTTATAAGGTACCTGAACTACCCTTGAAGTAGGACATTTAGTATGTCTTGAATATAGACATGACTTGGATGTGCATGCATATTAATAATACTAGGGCAATTAAAATGATACTGAGACAACTGGTAGTACTAAACATATTTTCAAAGAAATATAAATGATATGCTAAGGCAGGAGAGAAAGCAAATTTAAACCAGCACTCAATTTAAACCAGGGATGGCATAATAAGAAAGGAAGAAGAAAAAAACAGAAGCAAGATTAAGCACAATGAATAGAATCAGCTATAAACATAGTACATTTTAATGTGCCTATATCAGTATTCACTGAAATGGGAATGGTCTAAATATACCAATTATAGACAGAGATTGTCAGAGTCTATTAAGGAAAAAAAAAAAGCAAGACCTAACTATAATCTGTCTACCAAAACAGACAGAAGCCAAATAAGCAAATTCACCTTACATAAATACACATTCCATTCTGAACCAGAATTTGACATCTTTTATTTTTCCTCTGACTAGAGAAGCTATACAGAGGTGTACTAATTAAATTCAGATAATATGTGTGAATAACCCTTAACCTCTTGACCAACAGATAAATGCTTTCAAAATTCATATTTTCATTGTTTAATTCTGCACAGAGATGTATGCTCACAATTCTTAGTTCTGGAGGTCAAACATAAATTTATTAAATGAATCTTTTTTCAAATATTTGACTCAATTCTCCACATCAAAACAATGAAATTAAACTACTTGTTTTTAATGGTTTTTCCATCATCTTTCTCTTATAAGCAAAGTTGTAATAAATATTTTTTGAGAAATATTTGAGAATAATACTGCTTTATTCTATGTGTTTTGCCCCCACAATTTCTTCCCTTCCTACCTTCCTTTTTCATTTTTTTTTTTTTTTGATTCTGCATCTGGTGAGGCATCATTGCTATACATTAATTCTTTAGACACAAGTACCTTTATTTGTCTGAGCATACTTAAAATCACTATTTATCATCGACTCAATGGACATGGCTTTGGGTGGACTCCGGGAGTTGGCGATGGACAAGGAGGCCTGGTGTGCTCCAGTTCATGGGGTTGCAGAGTGGGACACGACGGAGCAAATTGACTGAACTGAGTTCAACATCTGTGCCCCTAAAGTTCAGATGCGCCTTTGGAATGAGTGAGTGAGTGAAGTCACTCAGTCGTGTCTGATTCTTTGTGACCCCATGGACTGTAGCCTACCAGGCTCCTCCATCCACGAGATTCTCCAGGCAAGAATACTAGAGTGGGTTGCCATTTCCTTCTCCAGAAGATCTTCCCAACCCAGGGATTTAACCCAGGTCTCCCGCATTTTAGGCAGACGCTTTACCTTCTGAGCCACCAGAGAAGTCAGGAAATGGCAACCCACTCCAGCACTCCTGCCTGGAAAATTCTGTGGGCTACAAAGTTCATATGCACCTTTGGAATAGTTTTCATTAACTTGGTTTTTCCCCATGGCGGCTCAGCAGTAAAGAACCTGCCTGCCAGGCAGGGGACTCAGGTTCAGTTCTTAGGTCAGGAAGATCCCCTGGTGAAGGAATAGCAACTCATACCAGTATTCTTCCTGGGAAGTCTTATGGACAGGGGAGACCAGTGGGTTACAATCCATGGGATTGCAAAAGAGTCGAACATAATTTAGAGACTAAAACAACAACATACCATAACAACTAAATAATCATGTCCTGTTCTTCATACGTCTCATTTTTTTTTTTTTTTTTTGCCCAAACTGGTTATTTTAGATAAAAGGTGCCAGCTCCAGAAATCAGGTTTCCCCTATTCAGAATTTATTGTTGTTGAATACCTTGTTTTTTGTTTACTGACTTTCCTGAACTGATTCTCAATTTCCTGATGTGTGAGTCACTGAAGTTTGCATTTAGTTAGCTTATTGGAGTCTGAGGATTGGTCAGATTTTTTTTTTAACAAGTTTTCTGCCCTTTGCCAAGTTGTCAAGTGCCGTGTGTGTGTGTGTGTGTGTGTGTGTTGGGGCATGCCTTCAGTGCTCAGGCAGTTTACAGTTCTGCTTTAACCCTTCACTTCCTGTGCAGGACCTGGAGTTAGCAATGAGAGACTGGTACCCTCTCAGGGCTCTTCATCATGTGCATAGTGCTGCATGTACATTTAACCTTCTAAATTCCCAGGAATACACTGGAGATTTTAAGAATCCCTTATGCACATTTCATTTTCCAAGAATTTTTAGCCAAGAGCTTGCTTTAACAACTGATACTGTTACTGAAAGTGAAGGCCCAGCTTGCTTGCCACTCGGAGACCAATAAAGAGGAAAGGTTGGTGGAAAGAAATGTTTGCTTTATTTCAGAGGCTAGCAACCTGGAGGGACTAGGGAGGGGAGAGAGGGCAGTCTCCTGTCCAAAGGCTAACTCTTTCCACTGACAGTCAATGGGCAAGAGATCTTATTGACCTTTTATAGGTGGAGGGAAGGGCTACATATAGAAACAACACATTTAGCTTTGAGTCTTCTTGCAATTAGTCAAGCAGTGGTCTGATCAGATTCATCTTGATTGTTTTAAATTTAGCAGCTAGTATTTAGTTCCAGGGTTGGTTTGTCCCCATTTTTTTAGGTCAGTTATAACAAGTACTCTTGCCTGTAAAATCCCATGGATGGAGGAGCCTGGTAAGCTGCAGTCCATCGGGTTGCTAAGAGTCAAGCATGACTAAGAGATTCACTTTCACTTTTCACTTTCATGTATTGGAGAAGGAAATGGTAACCCACTCCAGTATTCTTGCCTGGAGAATCTCAGGGACACAGGAGCCTAGTGGGCTGCCATCTAAGGGGCCACACAGAGTTAGACAAGATTGAAGTGACTTAGCAGCAGCAAGAGCAGCAGCAGCATAACAACTATGTCATAGCTACAGTCTGGTCATCATGCAGTCAACTTTTTCCACCTGGTAGTGGTTTTTATACTGAAAAGACAGCTCAGAAGATAGGGCTCAAAATATTATTTGCAGTTCTTGGGAAGGAATGAAAAGTCCTTGACTATGCTTGAGAGACTATTATTTGGTCTCTTTTGACTATTTTTCCTTTGTTTCAGCATTTTCTCACTTCTCTGATTAAGTTTATTGTTTGGCTGAAGTTTTTCCAGAGAAAATACGACCTAAAACTTATCAAAATGTTTTCCATATAATTTGACATACCAAATAATTTTAGTTAATCTAATGTCAATATTTCTTCTGATGTGCCTAAGATTCCTTTGGCATCCTCAAAGTTAGCTAGAGAAAGAAACTTAAAATTTGTTATAAAAAGCAGCTCAATATTCTAGGGAAATTTTGTTCTTGTAACAGGGAGGAAAAGAAAACAGATTCCAGTTTTGTACCAGCTTTTAATATTATTAATAATAAAGTTCATTTACCAAATTAAATACAATCTAATCTTAATCACTCTTGTACATGTCACATTTTTTTTCGCTCAAAGTTCCCTTTTTGCACAAACCTTTTATCACTTTTTGTATACATATGATTTGTCCTATGTTTTCCCCCATCCAAAAATAACAGTTCTTGGAAAAAACTGTCATCATTTCTTTTTTCTCAACAAAAATATCTGCTTCTTTAATACCTTTCCTCTCTGAAAACACTTTTCCTACTTGCTTTAGAAACTAAAATACTTCTCATCATTTTTAATAGATTTACATATGGTGTTGTAGCAACGAGCAGTAGCTGCATGGCGCTAGAGTGATGATGGGAAGTGGCGCAGCACTGGAGCAGCGAGTGGCTGAGAGGAGATCCCTACATCCAAGGTCAGTTGCTGCGGCCATGAGGAGATATCCCACGTCCAAGGTAAGGAGCGGTAGCTGCACTTTGCTTGAGCAGCTGTGAAGAGATAGCCCATGTCCAAGGTAAGAGAAATCCCAGTAAATGGTAGGCACTGAGAGGGAACCAGAGGGCAGATAGACTGAAGGCACAACCACAGAAAACTAACTGATGTAATCACATGGACCACAGCCTTGTCTTACTCAATGAAACCAAGCCATCCCTGTGCAAGCCCACCAAAGATTGACGGGGCATGGCGGAGAGTCAGTTTTCATTCCAATCCCAAAGAAAGGCAATGCAAAAGAATGCTCAAACTACTGCACAATTGCACTCATGTCACATGCTAGTAAAGTAATGCTCAAAATTCTCCAAGCCAGGCTTCAGCAATGCATGAACTGTGAACTTCCAGATGTTCAAGCTCGTTTTAGAAAAGGCAGAGGAATGAGAGATCAAATTGCCAACATCTGCTGGATCATGGAAAAAGCAAGAGAGTTCCAGAAAAACATCTATTTCTGCTTTATTGACTATGCCAAAGCCTTTGACTGTGTACATCACAATAAACTGTGGAAAATTCTGAAAGAGATGGGAATACCAGACCACCTGACCTGCCTCTTGAGAAATCTGTATGCAGGTCAGGAAACAACAGTTGGAACTGGACATGGAACAACAGACTGGTTCCAAATAGGAAAAGGAGTACGTCAAGACTGAATATTGTCACCCTGCTTATTTAACTTATATGCAGAGTACATCATGAGAAATGCTGGACTGGAAGAAACATAATTTGAAATCAAGGTTGCCAGGAGAAATATCAATAACCTGAGATGTGCAGATGACACCACCCTTATGGCAGAAAGTGAAGAGGAACTAAAAAGCCTCTTGATGAAAGTGAAAGAGGAGAGTGAAAAAGTTGGCTTAAAGCTCAACATTCAGAAAATGAGGATCATGGCATCTGGTCCCATCACTTCATTGGAAATAGACGGGGAAACAGTGGAAACAGTGTCAGACTTTATTTTTTGGTGCTCCAAAATCACTGCAGATGGTGACTGCAGCCATGAAATTAAAAGACGCTTACTCCTTGGAAGAAAATTTATGACCAACCTAGATAGCATATTCAAAAGCAGAGATATTACTCTGCTGACTAACGTCCGTCTAGTCAAGGATATGGTTTTTCCAGTAGTCATGTATGGATTTGAGATTTAGACTGTGAAGAAGGCTGAGTGCTGAAGAATTGATGCTTTTGAACTGTGGTGTTGGAGAAGACTCTTGAGAGTCCCTTGGACTGCAAGGAGATCCAACCAGTCCATTCTGAAGGAGATCAGCCCTGGGATTTCTTTGGAAGGAATGATGCTAAAGCTGAAACTCCAATACCTTGGCTACCTCATGTGAAGAGTTGACTCACTGGAAAAGACTCTGATGCTGGGAGGGATTGGGAGCAGGAGGAGAAGGGGATGACAGAGGATGAGATTGCTGGATGGCATCACTGACTCGATGGACGTGAGTCTGAGTGAACTCCAGGAGTTGATAATGGACAGGGAGGCCTTGGGTACTGCTATTCATGGGGTCGCAAAGAGTCGGACATGACTGAGCGCCTGAACTGAACTGAACTGAGAGAAAGGAATGGTAAACCACTTCAGTATTCTTGCCTTGAGAACACCATGAACAGTATTAAAAGGCAAAAAGATAGGACACTTAAAGATGAACTCCCCAAGTCAGTAGGTGCCCAGTATGCTGCTGGAGATCAGTGGAGAAATAACTCCAGGAAGAATAAAAAGATGGAGCCAAAGCAAAAACAACAACCAGTTGTGGATGTTACTGGTGATAGAAGCATGTTCCTATAATATAAAGAGGAATATTGCATAGGAACCTGGAAAATTTGGTCCATAAATCAAGGCAAATCAAAAGTGGTCAAACAGGAGATGACAAGAGTGAAGGTCGACATTTTAGGAATCAGCAAGATAAAATAGACTGGAATGGGTAATTTAACTCAGATGACCATTATATCTACTACTGTGGGCAGGAATCCCTTAGAAGAAATGGAGTAGCCATCATAGTCAACAAGAATCCTAAATGCAGTACTTAGATGCAATCTGAAAAACGACAGAATCATCTCTGTTTGTTTCCAAGGCAATCCAAGCAATCCAATCACGGTAATCCAAGTCTATGCCCCAATCAGAAACACTGAAGAAGCTGAAGTTGAACAGTTCTATGAAGACCTACAAGATCTTCTAGAACTAACACTCAAAAAATATGTCCTTTTCATTATAAGGGACTGGAATGCAAAAGTAGGAAGTCAAGAAACACCTGGAGTAACAGGCAAATTTGGCCTTGGAGTACAGAATGAAGCAGGGCAAAGTCTAATAGAGTTTTGCCAAGAGAATGCACTGGTCATAGCAAGCACCCTTTCCAACAACACAGGAGAAGACTCTACACATAGACATCACCAGATATCCAACATCAAAGCAAATTGATTATATTCTTTGCAGCCAAAGATGGAACTCTATACAGTCAGCAAAAACAAGACTGGGAGCTGACTGTACCTAAGATCATGAACTCCTTAGAGCCAAATTTAGACTTAAATTGAAGAAAGTAGGGAAAACCACTAGACCATACAGGTATGACCTAAATCAAATCCCTTACAATTATACAGTGGAAGTGAGAAATAGATTGAAGGGACTAGATCTGATAGAGTACCTGATGAACTATGGATGAAGGTTCATGACATTGTACAGGAGACAGAGATCAAGACCTTCTCTAAGAAAAAGAAATGCAAAAAAGCAAAATGGCTGTCTGGGGAGGCGTTACAAATAGCTGTGAAAAGAAGAGAAGCTAAAAGAGGAGATAAGGAAAGATACATCTGTTTGAAAGCAGGGTTCCAAAGAATAGCAAGGAGAGATAAGAAAGCCTTTTTCAGTGATCAGTGCAAAGAAATAGAGGAAAACAATTGAATGGGAAAGATTAGAGATCACTTCAAGAAAATTAGAGATATCAAGGGAAAATTTCTTGCAAAGATGTGCTCAAAAAAGGACAAAAATGGTATGGACTTAACAGAAGCAGAAGATATTAAGAAGTGGTGGCAAGAATACACAGAAGAACTATAAAAAAGAGATCTTCACGACCAAGATAATCACGATGGTGTGATTGCTCACCTAGAGTCAGACATCCTGGAATGTGAAGTCAAGTAGGCCTTAGGAAGCATCATTATGAACAAAGCTAGTGTACGTGATGGAATTCCAGCTGAGCTATTTCAAATCCTAAAAGATGATGCTATGAAAGTGCTGCACTCATATGCTGGCAAATTTGGAAATCTCAGCAATAGCCACAGGACTGGATAAGGTCAGTTTTCATCCAATCCCAAAAAATGTCAAAGCGAAAGAATGCTCAAACTACCACCCATTGTGCTCAGTTCACACACTAGTAACATCATGCTCAAAAATTCTCCAAGCCAGGTTTCAGCAATAAGTGACCCATGAACTTGCAGATGTTCACGCTGATCTTAGAAAAGGCAGAGAAACCAGAGATCAAATTGCCAACGTCCGCTGGATCATAGAAAAGCAAGAGTTCCAGAAAAAACATCTATTTCTGCTCTATTGACTGCCAAAGCCTCTGACTATATAGATCACCACAAACTGTGGAAAATTCTGAACGAGCAGGGAATACCAGACTACTTGACCTGCCTCTTGAGAAATCTGTATGCAGGTCAGGAAGCAACAGTTAGAACGGGACATGGAACATCATACTGGTTCCAAATCGGGAAAGGAGGTTGTCAAGGCTGTATATTGTCACCTGGCTTTTTTAACTTATATGTAGAGTACATCATGAGAAACACTTGGCTGGATGAAGCACAAGCTGAAATCAAGACTGTCAGGAGAAATATCAATAACCTCAGATATGCAGATGATACCACTTTGTGGCAGAAAGCAAAGAACCAAAGAGACTTTTGATGAAAGTGAAAGTGGAGAGTGAAAAAGTTGGCTTAAAGCTCAACATTCAGAAAACTAAGATCATGGCATCTGGTCTTATCACTTCATGGCAAATAGATGAAGAAACAGTGGAAACAGTGGCTGACTTTTTTTTTGGTGGGGGGTGGGGCTCAAAATCACTGCAGATGGTAACTGCAGTCTTGGAATTAAAAGACACTTACTCCTTAGAAGGAAACTTGTGACCAACTTAGACAGCATATTAAAAGGCAGAGACATTGCTTTGTCAACAAAGGTCCATCTAGTCAAGGCTATGGTTTTTCCAGTAGTCATGTATGGATGTGAGTATTGGACTATAAAGTAAGCTGAGTGCCAAAGAATAGATGCTTTTGAACTGTGGTGTTGGAGAAGACTCTTGAGAGTCCCTTGGATTGCAAGGAGATCCAATCAGTCCATCCTCAAGGAGATCAGTCCTGAGTGTTCATTGGAAGGACTGATGTTGAAGCTGAAATTGAAATACTTTGGCTACCTGATGCTAAGAGCTGACTCATTTGAAAAGACCATGATGCTGGGAAAGATTGAAGGCAGGAGGAGAAGGAGACGACAGAGGATGAGATGGTTGGATGGCATCACCAACTCAATGGAAATGAGTTTGGGTAAATTCTGGGAGTTGGTGATGGACAGGGAGGTCTGGCATACTACAGTTCATGGGGTCACAGAGTTGGACATGACTGAGCGACTGATCTGAACAGAAGTATATACCATAATTTTTAACCCTTAATCTCCTTTACAAAACCAAGAAACAAGTTATTAAACTATTATATTAGCATTTACTGATTGGACAGCTTAAAAAACACATTTTGTAACCTCTAAAAATTTTTATAGCATAATTTCTCTTTAATATGGTATAAGATATGTGTCTAATAAAGTAAACATCTTTTCAAGTTCTGAAATCTCAGGCAAAGTGGACTGTGTTTGCAGTTCACAGACATGAAAGGTGTTAATTTTAAGCTCTTAGGCACATTTTTGTTCTCCTAGGGTCAGAATTCTGAGAACATTATTTTATCAAGCCAGATTTTTAACTGCATATATAAAAGAACCAGTCTTGAAATTTCAAAAAAGTTTCATCTTAAACAATTTTCTCTAGAATCTTAAGAATAACATTATCATACATTGTTAAAAATGATCTTTTTTTTTCTTAAGTCATAATTTCATGGCTAAAAGTTTCTAATGAATTGAAAACTGAGTTTCTCATTTTACAAAAGGCAACAAAAACACCAATCACACTAGTGGTATACACACCAGAAGACAGAAATGTCACAAATTAGCCAAGAGGATACCTATGGAGTTCCTAACAAACACTTCCCAATACAAACAGTCCATGGGTCAGGTACACATCAGAATCAACTGCCAAAATTGTCCAATAGCATTTCATGTTCACAAACGGTCCTCTATGTGAGACACAGGTTAGAGCCAACTGACAAAAGTGCCCAAATAGTGCTTTGTGCTCAAAAGAGAACGTTTTCTGGTGCACACAGCTGAACTTACATGATCTTGGAGATCATCAGCTCATCCAGAGGCTTGTTTTAGTTTCACCAAGGAAAAGCTTGAGTTGGCAGCTAGTGTTGAGCAAAGGAGAAACACAGAGGATCCCCAAAACAAATGGTTTTGGCAACTGCTAGGGATGTTCCCCCAAATCCCCCTCTTGAGGCCAGTGAGCCACCAGCAGCTGGCTCATCACAACCATCAGATGCACAATCACCATGGCCTGCTGCCAAATCTTGGGAAAACCTCGCAGGAACCAGATGTCCCGAGAGCACCACAGCCTCACATTGGACGCTAGAAAAGCTGTTACCAAAAGGCTGGCTGCTTGCTGCTTAGAAGCCAATAAAGAGGCAAAGTTGGTGGAAAGGAAAGCTTGCCTCATTTTGGAGGCTAGCGACCTGGGAGGAAGAATGATCTATCTGAAGGCTGAGTCCCCTCACTGACAATCAGTTGGCAAGAACACTTATAGAACTTTCACAGATGGAGGGAAGGGGTTACATGCTACAAGCAGAAACAGCATAGTCAGCTCTGACAGTCCTCTTGAAACTGGTCATGTGGTGGTCTGATCAGCTTCATGTCGATTGTTTAAAATAGAGTTAGTCTTTAGTTCTAGGGTTGGTTTGTTCCTGTGTGATTCTGAGACAGCCTGTCAGCTCCTCTGTATCAGTTGTTTTAGTTGTAAATTAGGGCTTCCCAGGTAGTGCTAGGGGTAAACAGCCCATCTGCCAATGCAGGTCATGTAAGAGACATGGGTTCAATCCTTGGGTCAGGAAGATCCCCTGGAGAAGGAAATGGCAAACCACTGCAGTGTTCTTGCCTGGAGAACCCCATAGACAGAAGAGTCTGGTGGGCTCCAGTCCATGCGATCACAAAAAGTAGAAAATGACTGAAGTGACTTACCACACAGCTTGAGTCATCATTTATTATATGAATAAATAAAGGTGGTTGAACACCATAAATATTGGTTATATAAAAACTAGAGTTTCTGCTCCACAGGTGAAAAGTAAGCTCTTTGTAATCATTAATCAACATGAACATTTGATTGTGGAACAATATATATGTTCAAGACTTATGTTTAGGTATAAGCCACTCACAGGATATTTTGAGTTCACTTTTTAAAAATCTTAAACTTTTACCTCCCTACTTTTTGAAACACACTTTCATGAGTCCAGTTTTTGCTTCTTATGACAATTTGGTGGCCATGCATAATGTAATGCTTTTGTCAACATACCATAATTGGTCACTTATTTTTAGAGCTGCATGTTAATGAATCATGTCATATTCTTAATTAAAAGTGCTTCAGAATAGCATTTTTTTTTCATTGAGTCATTGAGCTATAGAACAAATGGCCAAATTAAGTCTATTCTACACAATAGCTCATTTACTCTTTTGTATACATGTTTTTCAAATGTTGAAATTAAGCAATATTAACGCTACAATATAGAGAAATAAACCTACTATTCAAGTACTTACTTTTTTATTTTTCAGGAACAAAATCACTTTAAGATCAAACTTTTATGTTCAATAGTATTTTAAAACATTCTAGTTAAATAGATCTCAGTTGTCATTCTCTTCTCATCTCTCATCTACTCTTCTATTCACCTACTAACTCAGTATTCTCACTCATCCTCAATCTTTTGTAACAAATCAATTTCTGTATTTATTGCCATTTATTATTTATTTTGGAGAAGGTAACGGCATCCCACTCCAGTATTCTTGCCTGGAAAATCCCATGGACTGAGGAGCCTAGTAGGCTGCAGTCCATGGGGTCGCAAAAAGTCGGACACGACTGAGCGACTTCACTTTCACTTTTCACTTTCATGCATTGGAGAAGGAAATGGCAACCCACTCCAGTGTTCTTGCCTGGAGAATCCCAGGGATGGGGGGAAGCCTGGNTAACTTTAATTTTGGGATAATTTTAGATTTACAGAAAAGTGGTGAAGATGGTACAGAATTTCTGCATGCCTTTCAACCCAGTTTCTCCTAGTGTTAACATCTTACATAACCCTAGTATGTTTCAAAACTAATAAATTAACATTGATATGCTGCCATTAACTACTAGACAACCTTTATTCAGATTTCAATAGCTTTTCCGTCTGTCTACTGGTCTGTTTACACTGCTATAAAGAATACCATAGACTGAGTGGATTTTAAGAAAAGGAAATTTACTTCTCATAGTTTGGGAGGATAGACAGTCTAAGATCAAGGCTCTAGCAGATGTGGAGTTTAGTGAGGCCTACTTTCTGTTTAATAAACAGTCATTTTCTTACTATAACCTCACATGGAGGAAGAGAGGAGACTTCTCTGGAATCCTTTATTCTTTTGTGATTTTGATGACTATGTTTAATGCTATGTATGGATTTCTTTCTCTTTTATGTATGTGTGTATCTACTATAGATTTTTGGTTTGTGATTATCATGATGCTCATATATGACTATATGTAAATATATATATATGATTATGGGCTTCCTCAGTGGCTCAGCTGTAAAGAATCTGCCATCAATGCAAGAGATGCTGGTTTAATCCCTGGGTTGGGAAGATCCCTTCAAAGAGGGCATAGTGGCACACTCCAGTATTCTTGCTGGGAGAATCCCATGGACAGAGGAGCCTACAGTCCAAAGGGCTGCACAGAGTCAGACATGACTGAAGTAACTGGGCATGTGTGCACACATACATGACTATATGTAACTGTATATATATCAGTTCAGTTCAGTCACTCAGTTGTGTCCAACTCTTTGCGACCCCACACCAGGCCTCCCTGTCCATCACCAACTCCCGGAGTTCACTCAGACTCACGACATCGAGTCCGTGATGCCATCCGGCCATCTCATCCTCGGTCGTCCCCTTCTCCTGCCCCCAATCTCTCCCAGCATCACAGTCTTTTCCAATGAGTTAACTCTTCGCATGAGGTGGCCCAAGTACTGGAGTTTCAGCTTTAGCATCATTCCTTCCAAAGAAATCCCGGGGCTGATCTCCTTCAGAATGGACTGGTTGGATCTCCTTGCAGTCCAAGGGACTCTCAAGAGTCTTCTCCAACACCACAGTTCAAAAGTATCAATTCTTCGGCGCTCAGCCTTCTTCACAGTCCAACTCTCACATCCATACATGACCACAGGAGAAACCGTAGCCTTGGCTAGACGGACCTTAGTCGGCAAAGTAATATCTCTGCTTTTGAATATGCTATCTAGGTTAGTCATAACTTTTCTTCCAAGGAGTAAGCGTCTTTTAATTTCATGCCTGCACTCACCATCTGCAATGATTTTGGAGCCCAAATAAATAAAGTCTGACACTGTTTCCACTGTTTCCCCATTTATTTCCCATGAAGTGATGGGACTGGATGCCATGATCTTCATTTTCTGAATGTTGAGCTTTAAGCCAACTTTTTCACTCTCCACTTTCACTTTCATCAAGAGGCTTTTTAGTTCCTCTTCACTTTCTGCCATAAGGGTGGTGTCATCTGCATATCTGAGGTTATTGATATTTCTCCCAGCAATCTTGAGTCCAGCTTGTGTTTCTTCCAGTCCAGCATTTCTCATTTTGTATTCTGCATAGAAGTTAAATAAGCAGGGTGACAATATACAGCCTTGACGTACTCCTTTTCCTATTTGGAACCAGTCTGTTGTTCCATGTCCAGTTCTAACTGTTGCTTCCTGACCTGCATACAGATTTCTCAAGAGGCAGGTCAGGTGGTCTGGTATTCCCATCTCTTTCAGAATTTTCCACAGTTTATTGTGATCTACACAGTCAAAGGCTTTGGCTTAGTCAATAAAGCAGAAATAAATGTTTTTTCTGGAACTCTCTTGCTTTTTCGATGATCCAGTGGATGTTGGCAATTTGATCTCTGGTTCCTCTGCCTTTTCTAAAACCAGCTTGAACATCAGACAGTTCACGGTTCACGTACTGCTGAAGCCTGGCTTGGAGAATTTTGAGCATTACTTTACTAGCATGTATATATGTACATACACATGCACATACATATGCCCATACATAACTATATATAGAGGCAAGAATACAAGAGTGGGTTGCCATGCCTTCCTCCAGGGGATCTTCCAAACCTGGGGAAGGAACCCATGTCTCTTATGTCTCCTGCATTGGCAGACAAGTTCTTTATCACTAGTGCCACCTGGGAAGTCCATATGTATATGTGTAAAATACATATATATTATAAAATATAATAATTATTATAAGTTGATGATGTCTTAAGTTCAGAGGTTGAAAATGTGTTAAAAGCCATGCATTTTTACTTATACTCCACACATTTAATATTTTTGATATCATGTTTTATATCTTTATGTTTTGTGTGTCTCAAATATTTATTGTGGATATAGATTATTTTACTACTTTTACATTGTAAATGGTTAATCTACTCCCTTTACTGTATATTTGTATTTACAAATGAGATATTTCCATTCATAATTTTTATATTTCTGTTTATAGTCTTTACTTTTCCACTTAGAAATGTACCATCAATATATCTTGTAAAGCCAGTTACTGGTGCTGAACTTTCAGCTTTTCCTTGTGTGTAAAACTCTCTCTTGCCTCCAAATCTAAATTATACTTCTGCCAGGCAATGTATTCTTTGTTATAGGCTTTATCCTTTCATCACTTTGAATATATCATACCATTCCCTTTGGAATAATTTCTCCTGAAAGGTTAGCTAGTGATCTTAGGAGAGTTTCCTTTTTTGTTGTTGTAGTTGTTCAGTCCCTCAATCATGTCCGACTTTTTGTGACTGCATGGACTGCAGCACACCAGGCTTCCCTGGTCTTCACTATTTCCCAGAGTTTTCTCAAACTCACATCTATTGAATCAGTGATGTCATCCAACTATCTCATCCTCTTTTGTCCCCTTCTTCCCTTGCCTTCAATCTTTCCCAGCATCAGGGTCTTTTCCAATGAGTTAGCTCTTTGCATCAGATGACCAAAGTCTTGGAGATTTAGCTTCACCATCAGTTCTTCCAATGAATATTAATGGTTGACTTCCTTTATTATTGACTGGTTTGATCTCCTTGCTATCCAAGGGATTCTCAGGAGTCTTCTCCAGAACCACAATTCAAAAGCACAAGTTCTTCAGAGCTCAATCTTCTTTATGGCCCAGCTCTCACATCTGTACATGACTACGGGAAAAACCATACCTTCAACTATAAGGATCTTTGTCAGCAAAGTGATCTCTGCTTTTTAATACACTACCTAGGTTTGTCATAACTTATTGTCTTTTAATTTCATGACTGCAATCATTGTGGACAGTGATTTTGGAGCTCAAGAAAACTGTCACTGTTTTCATTGTTTCCCCATCCATTTGCCATGAAATGATGGGACCAGAGGCCATGATCTTAGTTTTCTGAATGTTGAGTTTTAAGCCAACATTTTCACTCTCCTCTTTCATCTTCATTAAGAGACTCTTTAGTTCCTCTTCGATATCTGCCATTAGGGTGGTGTCATTGCATATCTGAGGTTATTGATATTTCTCATGGTAATCTTCATTCCAGCTTCTGCTTCCTCCAACTCAGCATTTTGCCTGGTGTACTCTGCCTTTAAGTTAAATAAGCAAGGTGACTATATATAGCATTTGTATACCCCTTTCCCAATTTTGAACCATTCTGCTGTTCCATGTTTGGTTCTAATTGTTGCTTCTTGATATGCATACAGATCTCTTGGAGGCAGGTAAGGTGGTCTGGTATTTCCATCACTGAGAATTTTTCACAGTTTGTTGTGATCCACACAGTCAAAGGCTTTAATGTAGTCAACGAAACAGAAGATGTTTTTCTGGAATTCTCTTGCTTTTTTGATGATCCAATAGATGTTGGCAATTTGATCTCTGGTTCCTCTGCCTTTTATAAGCCCAGCTTGTATATCTGAAAGTTCTCAGTTCATGTACAATTTAAGACTAGCTTAAAGGATTGTGATCATTGGTTTGCTAGCATGTGAGATGAGTGCAACTGTCTGGTAGTTTGAACATTCTTTGGCATTGTGCTTTTTTGGAATTGGAATGAAAGCTGACCATTTCCAGTCCTGTGGCCACTGCTGAGTTTTCCAAATTTGCTGGCATATTGAGTGCAGCACTTTCACAGCATCATCTTTTAGGATTTGAAATAGTTCAGCTGGAATTCTATCACCTCCATTAGCTTTGTTCATAATAATGCTTCCTAAGGCCCACTTGACTTCACACTCCAGGATGTCTGGCTCTAAGTGAATGACCACATCATGTGGTTATAGAGATCACTAAGACCAGTTTTGTACAGTTCTTCTGTGTATTCTTGCCACCTCTTCTTAATATTGTTTGCTTTTTGTTAGATCCTTATCATATCTGTCATTTATTGTGTCTATCTTTGCATGAAATGTTCCTTTTGGTATCTCTAATTTTCTTGATGAGATCTCTAATCTTTCCCATTCTATTATTTTCCTCTATTTCTTTGCACCATTCACCTAAGAAGACTTTCTTGTCTCTCCTTACTGTTCTTTGGATCTCTGCATTCAATTAGGTATATCTTTGCCTTTCTCACTTGCCTTTTGCTTCTCTTCTTTATATGTAATGTGTTGCTTTTGTCTTGCTGCTTTTATGGTTCTCTCTTTAATTTTAATATCTACCATTTTAATGTGCCCAGTGTGGATCTGTTTGGGCTCATATCTCTTTAAGATTTCTCTATATCCTGGACCTGAGTGTATGTTTCCTTTCCCAGGTTAGGAGATTTTCAGCTATTAATTCTTCAGATAAATTCTCTGCCCCTTTCTTCCTTTTCTCCTTTTGGAACCCCTATAATTCAAACATTAGTACACTTGATGTTTTTCCAGTGTTCTCTCAAACTATCCTCATTTTTCTTAATTAGTTTTTCATTTTTCTGTTCAACTTTTCTGATTTCTACTACTCTATCTTCCAGTTCACTGACCTATTCTTATTCATCATCTAATCTATTATTGATTTATTCTAGTGTTTTTTGTTTTTTTTTTTTTAATTTCAGTTACTGCATTCTTCAGATCTGTTTGGGTCTTCTGTTCTTTTTTAACTCTTTGTTAAACTTCTCACTGTGTTCATTCCATCCTAAGTTCATTTGAATATCTTATGATCATTATCTTAAACTCTTTATCAGTCACATTGTTTATCTCTACCCCATTTGTTTCTTCCGCTGGGGCTTTGTCTTGTTCCTCCCTTTGGAACATATTCCTCTGTCTTCTCAGTTTGCTCAGTTCTCTGTGTTTATTTATATGTGTTGCCTAGGTCATTACATTTCCCATTCTTGGAAAAGTGGCCTTATGTAGGAGACCTCCAGCAGCACCCTCTCCTCTGGTTCCCAGAGCTGTATGACATAGATCTGTCTCCTATCTGCACTGCATGAGTCCTTTTTTTATAGTGAGGTCAACTACTCTTAATAGTAAGGAGGCAGGCCCCTTAACTGGCTGGCTGCGAGTCTTGATTTTTATGGTGACTACCAGCCCACAGGTAGGTGTGGTCAGTTTCCTGTATGGCTGGTTGCTCATCCCTGGGTTCCCAGGATTAGTGCCAGCCTGTGGTGTGCAACTAGGCCTCCAGAGCTAATAGGGTAGAGGAAGAATTCAAAATGGCACTTATCAGTACTAGTGATAACATAGTAGAATGAGTGCCTAAAACAAACTGCTGCCGACAACTCCAGGAGGAGTTCCAGTTACCTCCAGGTTCTTTATGAGACTCTCCAAAATCAGTAAGTGGATCTGACCCATTCTCCTTTCAATTTACTGCCCCTGTACCAGGACATAGAGCATGTGAAGTTTTGAAAGCACTCTAAAAACAAACTCTTATTCCTACAGCCCTTCAGCATTGCCATATGCAAGTGTCATTGACTTTCAAAGCAAGATGTTGGGGTCTCATTTCTCCATGACAGGATCCATGGACTGAGGAGCTCTATGTAGGACTTGAGCTCCTTGCTCCTTAGAGAGAACTTCTGCAATTGTGATTATTCTCTTGTATGTAAGTTGCCTACCTGGGTGTGTGAGACTTGACTATGCTGAATCTCTGTCCCTTTTACCCTTTTTTTTCTTGTGGTTTCTTCTTCATATTTTTGGTTGTGGAAAATCTTTTCTGACAATATTCAGGTTGTTGTCATACATAGTTGTTCCGTAAATAGTTGTAATTTTGGTGTGCCCTTTGATTTTTTTTTTTTCCTGTTTCATCATAGATTTATTATGAGGTTTTTATCAGATGGGGGTTAATCTGTCTGGGTCTGTTGTAAAATGTTTTAAACATGAGTCTTTGGGTAATTGTCATTGTATAAATTTGTGTTTGTAGTATGAATCTGTTCCATTTATATATGCCTCCTCCTTCTGAAAAAAAAATGTGTTCCAAATGCAGTCACTTCTGCCTTGGGAACATTTCTCATATCATTTCTCTCTTCCATATGACTACTCTCATTAGCTTTTTGTTCCATCTCTCATCATTTCTCATCTGCCTCATTATTTTAGAAGCCCCTTGAAGAAGGACTGTTTATTGCTCTGTGAGCATGTTTCACTTCTGACTTCAAAGTCAGCACTCCTGACACAGATAAAACTCACAGCTGGTCTGTCCACCCCTCAGTCTTCCCAACAACTTGAAATGACAAGTGTCACTAAATCTTTTAACAAGAATATCTCATAACAATGAAAAAAGTCATCATGGCATGATCCAACAGAACAGTCCAAGAGCCTGTGAATCTCAAAAGTAGTAATTTAGTAGGTGAATTCCACAACCTGCTTCACATGTATGCTTTGTAGTCTGATCAGGTTGAATTTCTGACATTGATTCTCAACTGAAAGTGTCCTAGCAATGGTATAGCCTGTGTTTCTGAGATGTCATGAAATTTATGTTGTATTTCCTTTGTATTGTAGGCAATCTCAATATTTTCTATTTTTTATATTGAAGTATAATTGCCTTAAACATTATATAATTTTCAGTTATTATACAGCATATGGTTAAACATTTTTATACTTTAAATAATCTAGTTATCTAACTTTGTATCTTTTACCACACAAAGTTATTACCATGTTGTTGACTGCGTTCCCTATGCTATACATTATGTACCCATGAATTATTTATTTTATAGCTAGAAATTTATACCTGTTAATCTACTTCACCTATTTTACTCATTGGGCTTCTACAATATTGATTCACAATATTACCCTATCATGATAACTACATAAAAATTTGTAATCGCTTTGAACCAAGATAATTTGTTTTTTAATTCTTTTAAGTTTTTTAGTTTTTATTTTACATTGGACTATAGTTGATTTATAATGATGTGTTAGTTCCAGATGTATAGAAAAGTGACTTAGTTTTACATGTACATATAACCTATTCTTTTTCAAATTCTTTTCCATTTAGGCTATTACAGAATACTGAATGAGTCCCTGTGCTATACAGTATTGCATGATACAGTAGGTCTTTTGATTTCAGCATGGTATATTTTCTAATTTTAGCTTATATCATATATTATTAATATAATTTAGTTTATATTATATATTATTCACTATCTTTTAATGTGGAAAAGACAGGAGTAATTATTGAAATGAATACTTTTTATTTGTTTAGTTTATTTTCAAGAGGAAAATTTGGATTGCCACATGTAATGCAAGATGTATCAAGCAGTGATAGTAATAATTACTACATAAAATAAATTTATATCAGAATATCAAGATAAAAGTGCTTTTTCCCTGAAGTTACAGGTAGACTCCAAACTCATTAATGCTTTTGGTTATTCTGCAGGGGGCAGCAGAATCTAAGCAAAATAAATATCGAAGGATTACTGACAGCAAACATTTAACAGCTGGTTTGAACTACGAGCAAAGGGGTAGAATGTACCTGAATTCCTGCAAAATTATCATCATGCTAATTAAAATTCTTTATGTTAGCAACAGGGGTTGCTTGTATTCCCCTTTATCTAATCTCTTCTTTTATATACACAACTATTGAAGCTGAACAAAACCAGTGAGATAAAATTAACACACAAATTGTTTTTTCTCCCTTTGGGCTGGAAAAATCCTGTTTACAAGAAAATGATATTATACATAAATATTTATGGAAGACAAGAAAGAGTCAACAAATCACTGAGTTTTCGTGTAAACTAGCAAAAATAACATGAGGTAGAATATGTGACACATTTATAAACAATTCTCCAGTGTCCCCAAATAAAAATAGAACAGATTGGAAAATAGAACAGTTTTGACCATTTGCTATCAATAATTAATTTTAGATTGTGCCAGATGAACAAAACAGAAGACTTAATTAATAATACTGTAACTAATTCAAATCTCCTGTCCATCATAAAATGCTTTCATTTTAGTTTATCATCAAAAGGTGATCTCTCTATTTTCCTCATCCTCCCAAAAGTTTTGTTAGGAAGAAATTAAGAAAGCAAAGGGATACATTACTTTCATTAGGATTCTAGGTGGAAAATTTAATCTGATCAGAGTTATGAGAAATGTGCTAAACAGCAACATTTCTAATTTAATGAGATACCCATATCAACCTATAATATAATGTGATTTTTTAAAAACTACAGAACTTATTATCTTTCAGAATTAAATTTCAGTATTCTATAAAAATCTTATGTAAGAAACTCTTGAATTGTATCCTTAACTCATGCTGTTTTACTTTACTTTTCATCTACTNATTTTGGCAATCAGAAGCGGCTTGCTAATAGCAACAATGCTTCTCTTAACTCTTGTCAAAATGAGATAAATAAGGTCACTCTAGGAACTTTTTCATAAAGCCAAATGCCAGATGTCCTTTAATCTCTACACCCTATCCAATCTCCAGAAATGAGGACATACAGATAAATTGTTGTAATGGAATTGTCTTACGGAAGTACTCTATAACTAGCTGACCTTGTTGTCTTAACTTAGCAAACAGATTTGTATACTGAATAATACATGTTTTGATGTGAAATTATATCCTTTCTATACATTCTTGGGCTTAAAAGTAAACTTTTGTTAATGACTTGGAAAAATGTTCAATGTGAAT
>SJYQ01003183.1:121869-139357 GCA_006410935.1 Redunca redunca
TGATATTTCACATAACAATCTAAAGGAAAAGCTTAGATAATTCTTGAGACATTCAGAAAGAACACATTGTTTAGAATATAAAATATATATTTATCAATTTTCCAGGTGTTTATTAAAATGCTACTAACACACCATTTTGATGGGCATATATCCTGAGTCTGTTTTAGTAGCTATTAATGATATTCTAGATTGCATTACACAGTCAACAATCTTTTATTTCAGCCTTATACCTGTAACTTAGAGACATGAATTGACTGGTTGAAGATAAAGACATTCTAGATCAAATAATCATAGCATAATTATTTAGTAGTCTTTTATGTATAAATTGTTCACATTGAATAGAACTTTAAAACTTATTTCAGCCACATTTTTAAGAAGAATAGTGAGAGTCTTTTAGAGACAGGAGGTTACTCAAAATGGCATAACCATATGTTTCAAGAACCAGAAACACATCTTAAGTCTCTTTTATCCCAGTCCAGCATTTTTGTTACTGGAAGGTTAGAATAATATATACAACTGATCACTACTAAGCTATTTGAGGGAGCTAAATAAAATGTATTATCCAGGGTCTGCTTTCAAAACTATGATCTATCACTCATCAATATGACATGCACAGTACAGTTCAGTCACTCAGTCATGTCCGACTCTCTGTGACCCCATGAATTGCAGCATGCCAGGCCTCCCTGTCCATCACCAACTCCCAGAGTTCACTCAAACTCATGTCCATCGAGTGGATGATGCCATCCAGTCATCTCATCCTCTGTCATCCCCTTCTCCTCCTGCCTCCAACCCTTCCCAGCATCAAAATCTTTTCCAATGAGTCAACTCTTTGTATGAGGTGGCCCAAGTACTGGAGTTTCAGCTTTAGCATCATTCCTTCCAAAGAAATCCCAGGGCTGATCTCCTTTAGAATGGACTGGTTGGATCTCCTTGCAGTCCAAGGGACTCTCAAGAGTCTTCTCCAACACCACAGTTCAAAAACATCCATTCTTCAGCACTCAGCCTTCTTCACAGTCCAACTCTCACATCATACATGACTACTGGAAAAACCATAGCCTTGACTAGATGGACCTCTGTTGGCAAAGTAATGTCTCTGCTTTTGAATATGCTTTCCAGGTTGGTCATGACTTTTCTTCCAAGGAATAAGCGCTTTTTAATTTCATGGCTGCAATCACCATCTGCAGTGATTTTGGAGCCTCTCCCCCAAAAAAGTTTGACACTGTTTCCACTATTTACCCATGTATTTCCCATGAAGTGATGGGACCAGATGCCATGATCTTCATTTTCTGAATGTTGAGCTTTAAGCCAAATTTTCACTCTCCTCTTTCACTTTCATCAAGAGGCTTTTTAGTTCCTCTTCACTTTCTGCCATAAGGNTTTCATCAGGAGGCTTTTTAGTTCCTCTTCACTTTCTGCCATAAGGGTGGTGTCATCTGCATATCTGAGGTTATTGATATTTCTCCCAGCAATCGTGATTCTAGCTTGTGCTTCTTCCAGTCCAGCGTTTCTCATGATGTCCTCTGCATAGAAGTTAAATAAGCAGGGTGACCATATACAACCTTGACGTACTCCTTTTCCTATTTGGAACCAGTCTGTTGTTCCATGTCCAATTCTAACTGCTGCTTCCTGACCTGCATATAGATTTCTCATGAGGCAGGTCTGGTGGTCTGATATTCCTATCTCTTTCAGAATTTTCCACAGTTTATTGTGATCCATCCACACAGTCAAAGGCTTTGGCATAGTCAATAAAGCAGAAATAGATGTTTTTCTGGAACTCTCTTGCCTTTTCCATGATCCAGCAGATGTTGGCAATTTGATCTCTGGTTCTTCTGCCTTTTCTAAAATCAGCTTGAACATCAGGAAGTTCACGGTTCACCTATTGCTGAAGCCTGGCTTGGAGAATTTTGAGCATTACTTTACTATCATGGGAGATGAGTGCAATTGTGAGTGCAATTTGACCATTCTTTCACTTTGACTTTTTTTGGGATTGGAATGAAAACTGACCTTTTCCAATCCTGTGGCCACTGCTGAGTTTTCCTCATTTGCTGGCATATTGAGTGCAGCACTTTCACAGCATCATCTTTCAGGATTTGAAATAGCTCAACTGGAATTCCATCACCTCCACTAGCTTTGTTCATCATGATTCTTTCTATGGCCCACTTGACTTCACATTCCAGGATGTCTGGTTCTAGATGAGTGATCACACCATCGTGATTATCTAGGTCGTGAAGATCTTTTTGTACAGTTTTTCTGTGTATTCTTGCCACCTCTTCTTAATGTCTTCTGCATCTGTTAGGTCCATTCTGTTTCTGTCCTTTATTGAGCCCATCTTTGCATGAAATGTTCCCTTGGTATATCTCGGCCACACTTCTGCACAGTCCGTCACAGCCAGTGCACTTTTGCTGTGCAGTCTGTCACAGTCAGATCCGGGGTCCAGCCGAGAGGAGCTACTCCAAGTTCAAGGTCAGGACGGGTGGTGGTGAGGAGCTATCCCTTGTCCACAGCAGCGGCTGTGCTTTGCTGGACCTGCTATGAAGAGATTCCCCACGTCCAAGGTAAGAGAAAGAAAGTAGGTGTTGTAGAGGGCATCAGAGGGCAGACACACTGAAACCATAATCACAGAAAACTAGTCAGTCTAATCACATGGACCACAGCCTTGTCTAACTCAATGAAACTAAGCCATGCCATGTGGGGCCACCCAAGATGGCTGCGTCATGGTGGAAAGGTCTGACAGAATGTGGTCCACTGGAGAAGGGAATGGCAATCCACTTCAGTATTCTTGCCTTGAGAACCACATGAACAGTAAGAAAAGGCAAAATGATAGGATACTGAAAGAGGAACTGCCCAGGTCAGTAGTTGCCCAATATGCTACTGGAAATCAGTGGAGAAATAACTCCAAAAAGAATGAAGGGATGGAGCCAAAGCAAAAACAGTACCCAGCTGTGGATGAGACCGGTGATAGAAGCAAGGTCTGATGCTGTAAAGAGCAATATTGCACAGGAACCTGGAATGTTAGGTCCATGAATCAAGGCAAAATGGAAGTGGTCAAAGAGGAGATGGCAAGAGTGAACATCGACATTCTAGGAATCAGGGAACTAAAATGGACTGGAATGGGTGAATTTAACTCAGATGACCATTATGTCTACTACTGTGGGCAGGAATCCCTTAGAAGAAATGGAGTAGCCATCATGGCCAACAAAAGAGTCTGAAATGCAGTACTTGGATGCAATCTCAAAAACAACAGAATGATCTCTGTTTGTTTCCAAGGCAAAGCATTCACTCTCAGAGTAGTCCAAATCTATGCCCCAACCAGTAATGCTGAAGAAGCTGAAGTTGAACGGTTTTATGAAGACCTACAAGACCTTTTAGAACTAACAACCCAAAAAGATGTCCTTTTCATTATAGGGGACTGGAAGGCAAAAGCAGGAAGTCAAGAAACCTCTGGAGTAACAGGCCAATTTGGCCTTGGAATGCAGAATGAAGTAGGACAAAGGCTAATAGAGTTTTACCCAGAGAATGCACTGGTCATAGCAAACACCCTCTTCCAACAACATAAGAGAAGACTCTACACATGGACATCACCAGATAGTCAACACCGAAAAGGACTCATTATATTCTTTGCAGCCAAAGATGGAGAAGCTCTATACAGTCAGCAAAAACAAGACCAGGAGCTGACTATGCCTCAGATCATGAACTTCTTATTGCCAAATTCAGACTTAAATTGAAGAAAGTAGGGAAAACCGCTAGACCATTCAGATATGATCTAAATCAAATCTCTTATGATTGTACAGTGGAAGTGAGAAATAGATTTAAGGAACTAAATCTGATAGATAGAGTGCCTAATGAACTATGGATGGAGGTTTGTGACATTGTACAGGAGACAGGGATCTTGCTCCCTGAACAAATATAATCTGTTCAGCTACTGTGGAAAGCACTATGGAAGATAATAAATAAATAAAGTAAAACCGCCATATGTTCTAGAAATCTCACTTCTGGGCATATAGCCAAAGGAGATTAAAAAAAAGAAAGGTACTGAAGATAGATCTGCACTCCCATGTTGACTGCAACATTATTCACAATATCCAAGATGGAAGCAACATAAGTGTTCATCAGTGAATGAATGTATAAAAAAATTGTTATACAAAAACACATACACAGACACAGAGATACAATGGATCTATTAGTCATAATATTGACATACTTATGCTAGTAAGTAATGCTCAAAATTTTCCAATCCAGGCTTCAGCAATACGTGAACTGTGAACTTCCAGATGTTTAAGCTGGTTTTAGAAAAGGCAGAGGAACCAGAGATCAAATTGCCAACATCTGTTGGATCACTGAAAAAGCAAGAAAGTTCCAGAAAAAACATCTATTTCTGCTTTATTGACTATGCCAAAGCCTCTGACTATATGGATCACAATACTGCCAGAATTCTGAAGGAGATGGGAATACCAGACAGCCTTACCTGCCTCTTGAAAAATCTGTATGCAGGTCAGGAAGCAACAGTTAGAACTGGGCATGGTTCAACAGACTGGTTCCAAATAGGGAAAGGAGTATGTGAAGGCTATATATTGTCACCCTGCTTATTTAACTTATATGCAGAGTACATCATGAGAAAAGCCAGGCTGGAAGAATCACAAGCTGGAATCAAGATTTCCGGGAGAAATATCGATAACCTCAGATATGCAGATGACACCACTCTTATGGCACAAAATGAAGCAGAACTAAAGAGCCTCTTGTTGAAAGAGAAAGTGGAGAGTGAAAAAGTTGGCTTAAAGCTTAAAATTCTGAAAACTAAGATCATGGCATCTGGTCACATCACTTCATGGCAAATAAATGGGAAAACAGTGGAAACAGTGGCTGACTTTATTTTTGGGGACTCCAGAATCACTGAAGATGGTGACTGCAGCCACAAAATGAAAAGATGCTTGCTCCTTGGAAGGAAAGTTATGACCAGCCTAGACAGTATATTTAAAAGCAGAGACATTACTTTGTCAACAAAGGGTTGTGTAGTCAAGGCTATAATTTTTCCAGTAGTCATGTATGGATGCGAGAGTTGGACTACAAAGAAAGCTGAACACCGAATGATACTTTTGAACTGTGGTGTTGGAGAAGACTCATGATAGTCCTTTGGTGTGCGAGAAGATCCAACCAGTCCATCCTAGAGGAGATCCGTCCTCAATGTTTATTGGAAGAAGTGATGTTGAAGCTGAAACTCCAATACTCTGGACACCTGATGTGAAGAGCTGATTCATTTGAAAAGACCTGATGCTGTGAACCACAGGACTGGAAAAGGTCAGTTTTCATTCCAATCCCAAACAAAGGCAATGCCAAAAAATGCTCTAACTACCACACAATTGCACTTATCTCACACACTAGTGAAGTAATGCTCAAAATTCTCCAAGCCAGGCTTCAGCAATACGTGAACCGTGAACTTCCAGATGTTCAAGCTGGTTTTAGAAAAGACACAGGAAGCAGAGATCAAATTGCCAACATCTGCTGGATCATGGAAAAAGCAAGAGAGTTCCAGAAAAACATCTATTTCTGCTTTATCGACTATGCCAAAGCCTTTGTGTGGATCACAATAAACTGTGGAAAATTCTGAAAGAGAAGGGAATACCAGACCACCTGACCTGCCTCTTGAGAAATCTGTATGCAGGCCAGGAAGCAACAGTTAGAACTGGACATGGAACAACAGACTGGTTCCAAATAGGGAAAGGAGTATGTAAGACTGTATATTGTGACCCCTTAGACTGCAGCCCACCATGCTCCTCCATCTGTGGAATCTTCCAGGAAAGAATACTGGAGTGGATTGCCATTTACTTCTCGAGGGGATCTTCGTGACCCAGAAATCAAACCCACGCCTTCTGTGTGTCCTGCACTGGCAGGTGGATTCTTTACCACTGTGTCATCTTATATATATTTATAAATCTAGAAAATTAAGTGTTTTCCTATATGTGCATGCTCTTCACTTTGTGCTAATACTATATATGATTACATGTATATGGTTACATAAAATAAGACCACATCAATGTTTTAGGATTAAATTTGCTATCACTTTTTTTTAACACTCAGTTAAATTCATCAGTTTCTCTAGAGAGTTTCCTATGAAATTCTTGGAATTATTATTTTAAAACATCTCCATTATATGAATCCCCCTTGACCTGCCACACTTGATAGATAATACTCTCTCGAAGGGGTTCCCTATATGTAGAAATGGTTTGAGAAGAGAAACTTCTATGAGAGTTCTTTAGTAATCATGGGTAAGCTTCAAAAGGTGGTTCATCGGGTAAATGCCTCTTACTCTATTTTGAGATCTGTTTCCATCACTGGAATAATTTAAGTTTCTTTACTTTGTGGTCCCTAGAGATCGGTGAAGCTCCATTTGAGTTAGGTGCTGTCAAAATCATTAAATCTGTCAAGAATTCAAATTCCCTGTAATTCAGTATAAAGTTTTACTTGTCATTAAAAAAAATACTGAAGACAGTTTTCCACAAATGGGGGTGGAAATGTCAAAAACTTCTTACCTGTAGCATTTTGAATAGTAGATTGAGTAGCAGTCAATAAACTTATATCAGGTCACCTTTCCTCCATAAAGTGTTGTCTATAAATAAAGATATTCAGAAATGTAAATAGTCCATTTGAAAAAGGGTCTACACTGTGAGTGGAAGACAGAGAACATGTTCCTGTTGGACAACTCTGTAGCTGTAAAGGAAAAAAAAAAAAAAAAAAGCTGAAAAGAGGAGCATGTGATCATTTATATAAGGATGCAATCTGGTATTTGGTTGTTGTTCGGTCACTAAGTTGTGTCCTACGCTCTGTGACCCACGGACAGCAGCACGACAGACTTCACTGTTCTTCACTATCTCCCAGCATTTGCTCAAATTCATATCCACATTCAGTCTTCTCTTCGTCTGTTGCCCCCTTCTCCTCTTGCCTTCAATCATTCCCAGCATCAAGGTCTTTTCCAAGGAGTCAGCTCTTCATATCGGGTGGTCAAATTACCGGAACTTCACCTTCAGCATCAGTCCTTCCAATGAATATTCAACGTTGATTTCTTTTAGGATTGGTTGGTTTGATTTCCTTGCTGTCCAAGGGATTCTCAAGAGTCTTTAACACCATAATTCAAAAGCATCAGTTCTTTGGCATTCAATCTTCTTTATGACCCAATTCTCGCATTTGTACATGCCTACTGGAAAAACTATAGCTTTGACTATTTGGACCTTTGTTGGTAAAGTGATGCCTCTGCTTTTTAACACACTGCCTTGGTTTGTCATGGCTTTTCTTCCAGGGAGAAAGCATCTTTTAATTTCATAGCTGCAGTCACCACCTGTAGGTATTTTGGAGCACAAGAAAATAAAATCTGTTGCTGTTTCCACTTTTCCCCCATCTATTTGCATGAAGTTACATATTTTGGGAGACTCCAAATATTATTATTCTAAATTTTTTCTGTAATGGAGATCTAAATATACAAAAGGAATTCAAATGTCTAATCTCAGATTCAGAAATCCCACTCTTGAGTTTCAACTCTCCTACTCCTATTCTCCAACATCCCATTCTTTCCATCTAGTCAAACATAGACAAACTCTCAACTCTGGATGTACCACCTCTCTGCTACTAGGCTGTGAGGTCTGGCTAGTAAAATTTTTTTTTTTTTTAAATAATGATATTACAATTTTATTTTCCTTGCTGTGGTTCAAGACTTTTGCACATTTCATGTACTTTTCCCAATCACATCTCTATCATACTTCAGTAGTGTTTATTAGAATATTTCCTTTCGGAATCACTTTCTTTTAAAAAAAAAAAAGTAGACCATTTTTAAAGACTTTATTGAATTTGTTACAATAATATTTCTATTTTATGTTTTGGATTTTTTTTTATTTATAATTTTTATTTTTACTTTGGTTTACTTTACATTACTGTATTGGTTTTGCCAAATATTGACATTAATTCACCNCTGGCGATTCGTTTCTTACATGATAGTATACATGTTTCAATGCCATTCTCCCATCTCATCCCACCCTCTCCGTCCCTCCCTCCCCCAGAGTCCAACAGTTCCCATTAAGCATGTGAGATCTTAGCTCCCTGAGGGATCAAACCCTGTGCATTTGAAGATGAAGTCTTAACCATTGGACTGCCAGCAAAGTCTCTGGATTCACTTTCTGAATGTGTTTGATACTGTTTGGCAAATCAGAAGTCTTTGAGCTCTTGTCACTCTGCATAACACAAAGCATTTAGAAACTTTTACAGCAAACTGGCAGAGTAGCTTTATATCAAAATTAAATGTAATAATAATAGAATTTTGGTTTATATTTTCAACTATTTTTTAGTGATTTACTTTTTTATTTTGTATAAATATTAATGTGTATCAGATTATATTTTTTCCAGATAAATAACTAGTACTTTACCATGGATAATTCAAAACTCCATCCTAATTCATTTCTAGCTTTAGCTTCCTAGGTTTCTCAGATGGTAAAGAATCTGCCTGTAGTGCAAGAGACTAGGGTTCAATCCCTGGGTCGGTAAGATCTCCTGGAGAAGGGAATGGCAAATCCACTCCAATATTCTTGCCTGGAGAATTCCATGGACAGCAGAGCCTGATGGACTAGAGTCCAAGGGGTCACAAAGAGTAGGATATGACTGAGCTTGTGTCTGACTTAAGCTTGATGACTCTCAAATAATGACATTGGGTATTTTTGTTTGTTCTAGAGGCCTGACGTTAAAACTATAATGAAGTACATAACTGATCTAAGTTGCACTGCACTTTTTCCTGGACTTGAAAGCCTTGAATCACATTTGCAAATAAAATTTCTGGTCTCACCATTCTGATTAAAGAAAAGTCTGATTCAAATTATTTGCCCCAGGGCCAGAGAAAAAGAAGGCAGAGCAAACTGAGGTTGAGAAAAACCACACTAGCTCACAATGTATAGAGTGGAGTTGGCTCAGAGCAATTGTCCCAGACTTTCTTAAATGGATGCAGTAATTCTAGGCTTTTCTTTTGAAAATTCTAGCCTACCAGTATATGAAGATTAATAGCATGTCCATCTACCCACTCTAAAAACAAGAGGTCCTTTATCTGCCCTCCATTTCTCCTTTCCATTCCCAACCACAAATAGGTCTCCTGATCCAATCCACTTTTTTCACTGATGTATGCCCTTTTTCCAGCTGAAGTCCAGGCTCTCATCATTTCTCACCTACATTGCCATATGCCCAACTCATTACTCTTGCCTTGCACATTTTCAGGGTCAAGGCATCAGAATGCAAATGTCTCTGTCCTGATTCTCTATATTAAGGAGTTTACTGATTTCTTTCTCTTAAGAGACTTCTCAAGACCATTGTATTGAATGTTGAAAAAGTCAGAACCAGACACATTGCGTATTTTTGGAAGCTTTTAAATGGAGTTTAGTGTCCACATGACATCAAAACTTATACCTTAATAATGTGACATCAGTGACAGCTTTAAATCTCATACTAAATGATAGGTTGAGAGGGACCCAGTACTTTTTGAACCTTTATTTTGCATTGCTGAGAAAAGCATAATTCAGTGACAGTTTCAGCTCTGTAATCATCCATAGAAAGCAGTTTGACTATAGAAAGCGATTCAGTCTCTTTTGTTCTCTTTCTCTTTAAGACGTGTAAATGAAATGCAAAAGTTCCAGGATTTCTTATTCCAGTATCAGTTTGGAAGATCCTATGTGCAATTATTATTTTGTTTAATGATTCTTAACAATAGATTAAATTACCACCTGCAGTATATCCACACAATAAGAGCCAACGAGTCCTTCAGAAGAAAGGCAAGCTATTTCTGTATTCTACTAACCTATAATCATTAAGGTTCAAAGACTAAAATGACAATGTGGGTGGAGAAGTAGGATGTGAATTTGATTCAGGACATGGAAACCAATGGTTCTTTCTAGCGAGAGATTATCCTTAGCATTCTCCAAGAGTATGGTGTATTGAATACTAGAAAATAGGAAGCTATTATTTATGTAGTGTTTATTGGTCTTAAGCCAGAAAGCCTGACATATTTTCTGACAATATGACAGATATTTTTACCCCAGACACTTATGAAAACTGTAGGTAGCCTAGAACCTTACTTTTCTATTTATATAAAACTATTTCCAAATTTTACTTTAAATTTCATTTCCTTCTGTTTTACACCTTTTGAGAAATGAAATAAAAATAAGGATTAGATAGAATTTCTGAGCTTTTAAGTACTAACTTCATTGATACAATGTAGCCAAAACAGTGGCTGGGATAAAATAACAATGTAGCAAAAACTGTGGCCTGGGATAAAATAAAGGGAACTTTTTCTGGCCCTGATATTTTAACCTATATATTATAATATTATTCTGAATAAAATTATACACTGTGGCTTAATTTTAAGTATGAAGCTATTTTACTACATTAGCTTAAAAACTCTTAAATAGAGTGTTTCAACAGTCTTTAGAATTCAGTGATGAAAAGGAGAATATTGCTAATGAAACTTTGAACTAGATGCCTTAAAAATATTCTACACAATAAGAACAAACATTTGTTGACTTTATGTGCTGACATTATAACATGTGTTTATATTCATTAACATATTTATTTCTCACTACAACCATGAGGTGCTATAGGTACTATTTTATTCCTTACTTTATAGGTAAAGATGATGATACAGTCAGAGACTGAATTATTTTTCAAAGTCTCATAAATATACTAAAACACTATTGAAAGGGAATGAAGCTTATTTTGAACTTTTATATTTTGGTATGCTTGTTTTAGGGCTTTCCAAGTGGCGCTAGTGGTAAACAACCCATCAGCCAATGAAGAAGACATAAGAGATGTGGGTTTGATCCCTGGCTTTAGAAGATCCCCTGGAGGAAGGCATAGCAATCCACTCCAGTATTCTTGCCTGGAGAATCCCATGCACAGAAGATCCAGGCAGGCTATAGTCCATAGCATCACAAACAGTCAGACATAACTGAAACAACTAGGCTTGCACGAACACGTGCTTGTTTTCAGTTCAGTTCTGTCACTTAGTCATGTCAGACTCTTTGTGATCCCATGGACTGCAGTGCACCAGGCCTCCCTATCTATCACCAACCCTCAGCGTTTACTCAAACTCATGTCCACTGAGTCAGTGATGCCATCCAACCAACTCATCTTCTGTCGTCTCCTTCTCCTCCCACCTTCAATCTTTCCTAGCATCAGACTCTTCTCAAATGAATCAGCTCTTCACATCAGGTGGCCAAAGTATTGGAGTTTCGACTTCATCATCAATCCTTCCAATGAATATTCAGGACTGATTTCCTCTGGATGGACTGGTTGGATCTCCTTGCTGTCCAAGGGTCACTCAGGTGTCTTCCCCAACACCACAGTTCAAAAGCATCAATTCTTCCATGCTTAGCTTTCTTTATAGTCCAACTCTCACATTCATACATGACTACTGAAAAACCATAACCTTGACTAGACAGACATTTGTTGGCAAATTAATGTCTCTGATTTTCAATATTATGTCTAGGTTGGTCATAACTTTCCTTCCAAGGAGTAAGCATCTTTTAATTTCATGGCTGCAGTCACCATCTGCAGTGATTTTGGAGCCCCCAAAATAGCGTCAGCGACTGTTTCCACTGCTTTCCCCTCTATTTGTCATGAAGTGATGGGACCAATAGCCATGATCTTAGTTTTCTCAATGTTGATCTTTAAGCCAACTTTTTCACTCTCCTCTTTTACTTTCATCAATAGGCTCTTTAGCTCTTCTTCGTGTTCTGCCATAAGGGTGGTGCCATAAGGGTGGAGGTTATTGATATTTCTCCCGGCAATCTTGATTCCAGCTTGTGCTTCATCCAGCCCAGAGTTTTTCATGCTGTATTCTGCATATAAGTTAAATAAGCAGGGTGACAATACACAGCCTTGACCCACTCCTTTTCTTATTTGGAACCAGGTTCAACCTATCTGTTGAACCACGTCCAGTTCTAACTGTTGTTTCCTGACCTGGTTGCAGATTTCTCAAGAGGCAGGACAGGTGGTCTGGTAATCCCATATTTTCAGAATTTTCCACAGTTTATTGTGATCCACACATCCAAAGCCTTTGGCATAGTCAGTAGAGCAGAAATAGACTGGAACTCTCTTGCGTTTTTGATTTTCCAATGGATGTTGGCAATTTGATCTCTGCTTCCTCTCCCTTTTCTAAATCCGGCTTGAATATCTGGAAGTTCATCATTCATGTACTGTTGAAGACTGGACTGGAGAATTTTGAGCATTACCCTACTAGCGTGTGGGAAGAGTGCAATTGTGCAGCAGTTTGAACATTCTTTAGCATTGCCTTTCTTTGGGATTAGAATGAAAACTGACCTTTTCCAGTCCTGTGGCCTCTGCTGTGTTTTCCAAATTTGCTGGTATATTGAGTGCAGCACTTTCACAGCATCTTCTTTTAGGATTTGAAATAGTCAACTGGAATTCCATCACCTCCACTTGCTTTGTTTGTAGTGATGCTTCCTAAGGCCCACTTGACTTCACATACAGGATGTCTGACTCTAGTTGTGTGATCATACCATTGTGATTATCTGGGTCATGAAGATCTTTATTGTTTAGTTCTTCTGTGTGTTCTTGCCACCTCTTCTTAATATCTTCTGCTTTTGTTAGGTCCATACCATTTCTGTCCTTTATTGTTCTCATCTTTGCATGAAATATTCCCTTGGTATCTCTAATTTTCTTGAAGAAATCTCTAGTCTTTCCCACTCTATGGTTTTCCTCTATTTCTTTGCACTGATCACAGAGGAAGGCTTTCTTATCTCTCCTTGCTATTCTTTAGAACTCTGCATTCAAATGGGTATATCTTTCCTTTTCTCCTTTTCTTTTCACTTCTCTTCTTTTCACAGCTATTTGTAAAGCCTCCTTAGACAACCATTTTGCTTTTTTACATTTTTTTATTCTTGGAGATGGTGGTGATTCCTGTCTCCTGTACAATGTCATCAACCTCTGTCCATAGTTCATCAGGCCCATTTGTCTATCAGATCTAATCTTTTGTATCTATTTCTCACTTCCACTGTATAATTGTAAAGGATTTGATTTAGGTCATAGCTGAATGGTCTAGTGGTTTTCCATGCTTTCTTCAAGTTAAGTCTGAATTTGGCAATAAGGAGTTCATGATCTGAGCCACAGACAGCTCCTGGTCTTGTTTTTACTGACTGTATAAAGGTTCTCCATCTTTGGCTGCAATGAATATAATCAATCTGATTTCATTATTGGCCATCTGGTGATGTCCATGTATAGAGTCTTCTCTTGTGTTTTTGGAAGAGGGTATTTGCCATGACCAGAGCATTTTCTTGGCAAAACTCTCTTAGCCTTTGCCCTGCTTCATTCTGTATTCCAAGACCAAATTTACATGTTTAATGGTCACAATTAGTATCCTAGTTTGCAAACATGTACACATGTTAAAAAAAAAAAAAAAAAGCTTTGTTGTATAACATGGCTTCATTAATTCAAGACTTCCTCATTAAGATAAGAAATACCTTTTAGGGATCTGATTAAAACTGTAGGTAAGCCAAACAAATTCTCTGCTCTTATTACATTTGCAGACATTTCAGAAAGCCAATTCAATTACAGACACAGGCATAAATTAACTCTTTCATGAAATCAATGAACTAGGAGGATTTGGAAAATCAGAATAAATTGTGTCATGATCCCAAAACATGCAGAGCATTTCAGCAAGAATAATTTCTTAAGGATAAATGGCCCAGAAAAATAGCCATTTTTGAACAACAATTAAGCAAACATAAATGAGAGATACACTGACTTTAGATGGTATGATCTCTAAAGCATGGTTTTAGATGTCTTTTTGTCTTGTAGAGATATTGTTATGTACTGGTAGACTTTGAACACTAGCCTTGCAGCAAATGTTTTGGCTTCATTTCCTCTTATTTGGCCTGGAAGTAGTGTGCAGGCTCACTTCATTAAGTATGGGCTTCATATGCTTTAGCTGGAGATTTCATTCTTTGGGGACCTGCTCAGTACCTCATTATTGATATAAAGATTACTTTAAGTTCAAGACATCTGAAATTCAACAGAGGCAGAAAGAAGCATTCTTAGATCTCCTCTTACCTGCTTTCTGAGAAATGAAGCTGCCATGAATTTCCTCTTGGGGCAGTCTTCTTGAAATGGAGCAGAAATCTATGGTCCTTGCTCTGCCCCCAACCCCCACCTCCCTGCCATGTCATCACCCTACCTTTTGTTTGTGGAAATATTTTAGCCAAAGGATAAGTTTAATCAAAGAATTGAGAACATATAGAAATAAAATAAATGAGTCAAGAGAGACCAAAATAAGTATAGTCAAGGACTTTAGTTCCTTCTAAAGGGCTAAGGATAATAGTCTGAGTCATATCCTGTGAGCTATTTTATAGATACTGAAAGCACTACCAGATGGAGAAGTTAACTACCTGATGACCAGACTGTAGCTATGGCATAAGCTGCCACAATTCCACGAACTGACCTCGGGAAATAGAATCAAACTGATTGGAACTAAAGATTAACTGTACTTAAAGCAACCAAGATGATGCTAATCAGACAGCTGCTGACCAATTTTAAGATGACTGTCAGAGCTGTGTTCTATGTAGCCCCCTTCCTCGACCTATAAAAGCTGCTGCCCCTTGATTGTCAATGGTGGGAAGTCAGCCTTTGGAGACATGTTGCCCTACCCACTCCCTCCCAGTTTGCTAGTATCCAAAATAAAGCAAACGTTCCTTTCCACAAACCTGGCCTGTTTAAAGGCTTTTGAGTGATGAGCAGCCAGACCTCAGTTTGGTCTTCCCAGCATTCTATCTGGGATCTGGGAAGATCAAGAGTTTTGTTTTTGTTTTTCAGTCACTAAGTCATGCCTGACTCTTTGCAACCCTCTGGACTGCAGCACACCAGGTTTCCCTGTCTTTTGCTATCTCCCCAAGTTTGCTCAAACTCATGCCCATTGAGTCAATGATACCATCCAACCATCTTATCCTCTGTAATCCTCTTCCCCTCCTGACTTCAATATTTCTCAGCATCAAGGTCTTTTCCAATGAGTCAGCTCTTCGCATCAGGTGGCCAAAGTATTGGAGCTTCAGCATCAGTCCTTCGAGTGAATATTCAGGTTTTATTTCCTTTAGGATTGACTGGTTTGATCACCTTGCTGTCCAAGGGACTTTCAAGAGTCTTCTCCAGTACCACAATTTGAAAGCAAGAGACTAAACCTACCATGAATCTTATCTCTGGTGAGTTTCATGGCCATGAAGAAAGACTACTTTCACATAAACAAACATTGTCACAAACTTTCTCATCTCTATTTGTTCATCTAAAATCTATTTGTCTTTCCTAAAGAGACATATTTGCTTTTTCTCACAGAAGTCTTTTCTTTTCACTCCTGGTCTCTTTCCAAGTTAAGTGGATAAGCCTCAGACCTCAACTATTTAGTGAACTACTACTTTTTTCATTAGCTTTCACATTATACAATTAAGCCTTTTTACTCCATTTAATTTAACTTTTCTAACTGTAGTTCAGAAGCTCCCACAGACTGAGCCTAAGACGTTAGAGGAAAAGTTTTCCTTCCTGAAAGTCTCCAGATAGCCAAACCAGTATAGATTGGCTTCAGAAGGCAAATATGTCTGCAAATGTATGGTTTTATGTGATACAAGAATATGGTATAAATGAGCCCTGTCCAAGATGCTAATTTTCCCCTCAGCCTGACCTCCCATTTTAGTATTTTACTGACATAGGTAATATCTGAACATTAGTACATTTTTGAGTTTCCCAGCTAAAATTAACATCGAGTAGAGCAGAAAATGGAAGTCCTAAATGATTCCACTTGATCTTTACAGATAAACTCTATGTTTATCTGTACTGGAGGTTTTTGTGTCAGATAATGAGGCTTGGGGCTACAGAGGTCTTATAAGGTGCAGTCTTGGCTCACCTGGACTGAGTGGTGTTAGTGATAGAAGAAAGATGATAATCTAACTGGTGCCTTGTCAAGTGATAATGATATAACTATGCTTAAATTACATTCACTGTTCTCATGAAGTTCACAGTGTACTTGGGAATAGTAGCTTCGCATAGGACAAACTCAAATTTGTGATAAGGTGCATGATAGAGATGTAAACAAAGTACCAGAGTAATGAATGACTCTGTTACCCTGTCAGGATGAATGAGGTACACATATGAAGGAATGTTTGACCCCCAGGAGTTGAAAAAAAAAGCAGACACTTGATAGGTAAAAATGGATAGTAAAAGTTTTTAGAAAGTAAGGATAACATGTGCAATACAAAAACATAAATAAACCAAAACCTATGGGCTGCAGCAAAAACAGTTCTAAGAAGGAAGTTTATAGCAATACAATCCTACCTAGAGAAACAAGAAAAACATTGAATAGACAACCTAACTTAATACCTAAAACAATTGGAAAAAGAAGAACAAAAAACCCCCCAAAGTTAGCAGAAGGAAGGAAATCATAAAGATTAAAGAAGAAATAAATGAAAAAGAAATGAAAGAAACAAAGTAAAGAGTAATAAAACTAAAAGCTGGTTCTTTGAGAAGGTAAATAAAATTGACAAACCTTTAGCCAGACTCATCAAGGAAAAAAATGAGAGAAGAAGCAAATCAACAAAATTAGAACTGGAAAAGGAGAGGTTACAACAGACAATGCAGTAATACAAAGGATTATAAGAGACTATTATGAGAAACTATATAGCAATAAAGTGGATAACATGGAAGAAATGGACAGTCTTAGAAAAGCTCTATCTTTGAAGACTGAACCAGGAAGGAATAGAAATTATGAACAACCCAATTAGAACCACTGAAATTGAAATCAAATTTTTGGGATAGATCAAAATTCTCCCCAAAACAAATAAGCCCAGGGCCAAATGGCTTCACAGCTGAATTCTATCAAATATTTAGAGAAGATCTAAATGCCTATCCTTCAAAAACTCTTTCAAAAAATTGCAGAGGAAGGAACACTTCCAGACTCATGTTACGAGGCCACCATCACCCTGATACCAAAACCAGACAAAGACAACACACACAGAAAAGAAAATTACAAGCCAATATCACTGATGAACATAGATGCAAAAATCCTTAACAAAATTCAACAACACATTAAAAAGCTCATACACCATGATCAAATTGGGTTTATGCCAGGGATGAAGGATTCTTCAACATATGAAAATCAATCAATGTGATACAACATATTAACAAATTGAAAGGTAAAAACCATATGATAATCTCAATAGATCCAGAAAAATCTTTGACAAAATTCACCCATTTATGATTAAAACTTTTCAAAAAATGGGCACAGAAGGAACCTACTTCAACACAGTAAAGTTCGTATATGATAAGCCCACAGCAAACTTTATTCTCAATGGTGAAAAAAATGAAAGCATTCCCCCTAAGATCAGGAACAAGACAAGGGTGTCCACTCTCACTATTCAGTTCAAAATTACATATTATTATATAAAACTATATATTGTTATTATTATATATA
>SJYQ01003185.1:4082-15684 GCA_006410935.1 Redunca redunca
AATATCTGTATGATTTCAACTCAAAATTTGTTGAGGTTAAGTTTTATGATATAAAATATTGTTTATCTTAGCATATGTTCTGTGGACACTTGATATAATGTGTATTTTTACCATTGGATGCAACGTTCCATAAATGTGGATTAGATTCTGTGGGTTGATGGTGTTCTTGAATTCTTCTATATCCTTCTGGATATTCTAATTGTTCTATAATTATTGAAAAAGCAGTGTTTAATTCTTTAAACAGAATTGTGGACTTTTCTGCTGCTTCTTTCAGTTCTATTATTTTTTGCTTCATGTAATTTGCAGCTGCATTGTCCAGTGTATGCACATTTCGTGTGGATTGGTCTTCTTGGTGGATTGATCATTTTATCATTATATAATATCCCTTTCTGGGAAATTTTTTTTTGCTTTAAAGTCTAATTTATCTAACATATGTAGTGGGGTGAAAAATTTGAGTTGCCCAAAGTACATACTCCCAGCTGAGGTTGAGCAACACGAGGCTCTGCTTTCTGGTTTCAGCTGTCATAGAGCTGATGGCCAAAGGATGGAGATGACAGGGGGCAGTGCGGAGTAATTCAAGAGACTCTGGCTCTGGGGCCAGTTGGATGGCATTTGAATTCCAACTCTGGCATCTAGTAGTAGGGCAGCCTCAGGCAAGTCACTTAACACTTTTGAACCTCATTTTCTCTTTTGAAAAATAAAAAAAAAAGGTTTCTATCAGGATGAACTGATTTTAAGATTGAAAATTACAATCTATATGAAAAACATACAGATGTGTACTGGGAATAATAAACATATAATGGTCATAGTACAATAAGTTGAACTATATCAAAAGTAAATTATTTTCTCTTTGAAAGACACCAAAAAGAAACTTAAATGGCAAAGCACAGATTAGGACGAAGTATATACAAAACAAATATCTGGAAAAGCAACAGAAAAGTTGCCTAGCCTCTCCATCCACGGGATTTTCCAGGCAAGAGTACTGGAGTGGGTTGCCATTTCCTTCTCCAGGGGATCTTCCTGACCCAGGGATCAAACCCAGGTCTCTTGCATTGCAGGCAGATGCTTTACCCTCTGCTCTGAACCTCAGTTGTTCTCATTTTTATATTGAGATGCTTATAGAACGTGCGTCACAGAAGCTGGGAGGATTAGATAAGATTCTGCAGTTAAGCACTCACCAAAAAGCAGGTGTTCAGGGCTTGCTGATTCTTTTAGCATCTCCTTTTTTTTTAACCAAGTAATTGACTAATGTCCTGATCAACATAGATGACATCTGCTTTTGGTCCTTTGTTCCCCATGGGACAGCATTTTTGAAGAAACACATTGACACATTCCTTAACTTGAGAGTTTTAGAAGACCTAGAGTGTATGTGTGGGTGTGTGTGTGGAGGATGAAGATGGCAGAAGGGAGAAATGAGTAACATTGGCATACCAGTGCTCCTAGGAAAAATGCCCTCATAGACCACAAAGCCCTGGAAAGAGTCAGTGCTTAGAGTGTTCTTACTGACTGAGGGAGTGGGGGTTGGGTGAGCTCTGGATTAGCCTGTTTGGTTTCTTCATACTTGAAATGGGACTTGTTAGAAGCAGTGGTATGTATACTACTCCTTCCCTTCCCCCAGCGCCTCCTTGCCCCAAATTAGAAGTATTTAAGACTCCTTCTTAGTCAGATTTCACATCATATACAGTCGACCCTTGAACAACACAAATTTGAACCGCATGGGTCCACTTACACACAGATTTAATCTACTACACGATCCGTGGATGGCTGAATCCACGGCTGTGGAATCACAGATATAGAGGTATCTGTAAAGTTATAGATGGATTTTCGACTATATGGAGGGTCAGGGCCCCAACTCCCATATTGCTCGAGGGTCAACTGTTTACCACTGGAAGTTGTCACAATGTATGACATCATGGTCAAAAATTTAAACACTGTCTCTGCCACTAACTAGCTCTGTGAGTTACTTAACCTTTCTGAATCTCACTTTACTTGTCTGAAAAATGAAGGTGCTGAAAAAGGTGGCTGTCAGGATTAAAATTAAAACTACATTTAAATTCTTAGCTTTGTCTTCGCACGTGGTGAGAACTCTGGAGTAACTTTTGGTGCAGTTGCATCTGTAGGCCAGAGGCATTACACATATTCTCTCTAACATTCTATGCCCCTCGGGCCTCTTTCCTTGTTTCACTAGCCTCAGAAAGCACCTGATTATCCTTAGGGTGCCCTGGACTCCCACAGTGCTTGCCTACCACAGCGTTACCCGCCTCCAGCCTCATTTCTCCTCTCCCCCTGCAAACTCAACCGCCCAATTTCCTATCAGTTCAGTCTCTCAGTCGTGTCCGACCCTTTGCGTGCCCATGGACAGGGGCACACCAGGCCTCCCTGTCCATCACCAACTTTCGGAGACTACTCAAACTCACATCCATTGAGTCGGTGATGCCATCCAACCATCTCATCCTCTGTCGTCCCCTTCTCCTCCCGCCTTCAATCTTTCCCGGCATCAGGGTCTTTTCAAATGAGTCAGTTCTTCGCATCAGGTGGCCAAAGTATTGGAGTTTCAGCTTCAGCATCAGACCTTCCAATGACTATTCAGCGTTGTTTTCCTTTAGGATTGACTGGTTATTCATTACCTCCTGTTGTCCACCAGGTGGCAGCAGAGAATGTGAGGAGCCCATAGGCTCTAAGCAAAACTGTCTAAAGGCTTCGGAATTCTGAGGGGGTTTCCTGAAGAACCAAACAAGAGTTTCTTAAGGGAGGAGAGATTTTGTTTTTTGCTTGTTTAAAGCCTTCCCCAAAGCACACTGCGTGGACCATCTTAGCCCATAAGTCAGGTTACAGCCATGCGCATACAATTCATTCATGTATTTCTACCTCCCCTCACCCTTCCTTTCAAACATTTGGGCCAGGAGGACTTTCTTTTAAGACAAAGTGTCCCCCGGACACATTTTCAAAGGTTCTTTAAATCTTCTTAATCCCTTTGGCTGGAGACACCCTCTCTGCCTGATTTCTAACCTCTCGCCATTTCCCCAGTCACTAGCTGGTACTTCCTGGAAGATGTCCCATTGAAGACATTCCTATGAGGTTGGGCGGGCAGAGGAAGGATTAGTTAGTGATAGCTGGCAAGTTTTACAAGGCGCCTTGACTCTGGAATCCTCAAAATTCTAGACTTTGAGCCTTTTATTTTATACAATAGTACAGTATTGGAATAAAATGTTATTCAAAGATAAGGCAGATAAATAGTGAGGTTCAAGGTGAAGGGAGAGAATTTAAGAAAAGTGCTCTGAGGAAGACAGGTGGGTAGAGGCTGCATAATATACATCAGTTTCCACAATTGTAAAACAGGGGAAATAACAGTTGCTATCACATAAATGGACATGAGTCTGAGTGAACTCCGGGAGTTGGTGATGGACAGGGAGGCCTGGCGTGCTGCAATACATGGAGTCGCAAAGAGTCGGACATGACTGAGCAACTGAACTGAACTGAAGGTTCTCATAAAGAGTGAGAGTTATTTCTTGTAAAACACTTGTGAAAGTACCTGGCAGGTCGAAAGTGCTATCTTTAATATATAAAATTGTAGTACTACAATTATCTTATTATTACCAGTCCTTCATCACACTGAAGCCTTCCAGATGGGTGCCTTAGGAGGCTAACACTTTTCTGGTTCTCAGTCACTTCAGTGACTCCCGATTCCTACTATCCTGAATTCTTTCTGACACATCACAGGATCTGTGACATTCTTCTCTAGGATGTCTGTGTTGATTAACCCCTACTTTTATCAGTGAGCAGCAAGGAGGCTGGTGATGAATGAGTACAGAGGTGTTTCAAAGAGCCAACCTACAGCCTATTTGTGGGACCAGCACACTGGTGGATATTAATCGGAGTAAGCCATTTTCAGCACCAACAGAAGAGCTAGGGCTTTTTCCCTAGTTCCATTTCTCCCTTCTTTCCTCATGGGAACTCTAGCCAGTGCACTCTGTAGCTGCTTCCCAAGTTGGCCTGAGTGATTATTTCCTCATCCAACCACATTATGTCATCATGCACCTTTTTTGTGTGTGTGATTCGATGGTTGTTTGTTTCTTTTCTTTTTTCTTTTTTTTTTTGGTCAAGAAAGGTGCTTTTTATTTACTATTTTCAACCAGAATGCTTGTTGAATATCTTTTCCTTAAACTCCAATATCCTTACTATTTCCACATCTTTATCTTTTAAAATTAACTCTATGAATTTTATTAAATATCAAATTATATCTTTACCTATGAAATGGTTTCTTCCTCTATGTGTTTTAACATCATTTTATTTTATTCATATTTTATTTATTATTATTTAACTTTACAATATTGTATTGGTTTTGCCATACATCAACATGAATCCGCCATGGGTGTACATGTGTTCCCAATCCTGAACCCCCCTCCCACCTCCCTCCCCAGGTTGTTTATTTCTAGAAGGATGCAAAACATAAAATGTTTGAGATCATATAATGCAAACCATTATTTTATAGACCAAGCTTCAACCCAGAAATAGGAGTGGACTTGCTTAAAGTCACAATGCTAGCATGTTTATTTCTTCCCAAAATTTAGGCTTCTTGAGGGTAGGGACCATGGTTTCTACTTAATTAGTATTTCTCTCTACATAGCATCTAATATGGTAGAGAGCTAATGATATTATAAATTACAAATCATCTTAGAGTAAGAAGACTTGGGTTTTGAGAAAACATCACTTACTAACTGCATAATCTAAGTTGAGTTGACACACTCCTTAGACTTTGTTTCTACCTCTGTGAAATGGTGTTATTAATAATTATCTCTGTTCTCCATAGTCGCTCAGTCATGTCCAACTCTTTGCGACTCCATGGACTGTAGCCCACCAGGCTCCTCTGTCCATGGAATTCTCCAGGTAAGAATACTGGAGTGGGTAGCCTTTCCCTTCTCCAGGGGATCTTCCTGACCCAGGGATGGAACCCATTTCTCTTGTATTGCAGGCGATTCTTTACTGTCTGAGCCACCAGGGAAGCCCTTGGACTGCAAGAAGATCAAACTAGTCAATCCTAAAGGAAATCTACCCTGAATACTCATTGGAAGGACTGATGCTGAAGCTGAAGCTCCAATACTTTGGCCACCTGATGCAAAGAGCTGACTCACTGGAAAAGACCTGATGCTGGGAACGATTGAAGGCAGGAGGAGAAGGGGACGACAGAGGATGAGGTGGTTAGATAGCATCACCAACTCAATGGACATGAATTTGAACATACTCTGGGAAACAGTGAATGAAAGGGAAGACTGGTGTGCTGCCATCCATAGGGTCACAAAGAGTCGGACATGACTTAGAGACTGAACAAGAACTTCTTTACAGAGTGTGGTCAGGACACAGTTGAGAGATTGGGCACAGAAGTTATTTCTAATTTATGAAGTGTCAGCCAAACTGAGACACTTAATAGGTCTGAGCTAGGCATAAAGAAAACCAAATTATGCTTAAATGAAAGCTTCTCCTGTCATAGGGCCACCAGCAGAGTTCAGTAGATAAGGTGGCCAGACTTAGATAATTGAATCTCCCTCTCCTATCTTGGGAAAGCGGTACAAGAGCAGCTCCCACCCCTAGTTTTCCTGAGACACAGGACCTAAGGTCCCAAACCTACCTTGATTTCCACTCACATTGTCTGCAACCCCTCCACCTTTCCAGCTTTTCAGGTTCTTTAAATCCTTCTCAGGGAGTGAGGTTATCAGCTATGACCAAAATTCCTGGTCATGGCAGTCCCCCAGTAATTGGCCCCTCCCCACTTGTTCACTGTTTACTAGCATGCACTGAAGGGCAACTGCTGCTGCTGCAGCTAAGTCGCTTCAGTCATGTCTCACTCTGTGTGACCCCATAGATGGCAGCCCATCAGGCTCTTCCGTCCCTGGGATTCTCCAGGCAAGAATACTGGAATGGGTTGGCATTTCCTTCTCCAATGCATGTATGCATGCTAAGGTGCTTCAGTTGTCTGACTCTGTGCGACCCCATGGACAGCAGCCCACCAGGCTCCTCTGTCCACGGGACTCTCTAGGCAAGAATACTGGAATGGGTTGCCATTTCCTTCTCCATGCTGAGGCGAATAGCACTGCACAATTCTGGGCTGAGGGGTGGTGAGAACCGGGATGGTTGCCATTATCCTTGTGGTCTAGGTGACTAGCGCCCTCTGGTGCACAACGCCAGGAATACAAGGTGACTGGTACCTGATGCGGCTGCTGCTGCTGCCTCCTCTATTCCCATCTCCATGCTCAACACAGGCCACTTCCTTTGCTTTGAATGTGCTAGTCCTCTCCTTTCCACCCTCTCAAACCCTCCCCATCCACTGAGGACCTGCTTGACTTCTAACTGCTCCATGAAGATTTTTCTGATTTCTCTAGCTCAAGTTGCCATCTTCCATGAACATCTGACATGTAAAAAGTGCTATGCTAATTTATATACAGCAAACCTTGGAGATATTGCAGGTTAACGTCCAGACCACCACAATAAAGAAAGTATTGCAAAAAAGGAAGGCACGTGATTTTTTTTGTTTGGTTTTTGTTTCCCAGTACATATAAAAGTTACATTTACACTATAACTTCTGAGTGTGTAATATGCATAATATTTGTCTGAAAAATCTACATACCCTAATTTTAAAATATTTTATTGTTAAAAATTCCAAAGTAATTACAATAGTAACGTGAAAGAACACAGATCATAACAAATGTTATAATAATGAAAATGTTTGAAATATTGCAAGAAATACCAAAATGTGACACGGAGATATGAAACTGTTGGAAAACTGGTACCAACAGACTTGCTCAGTGCAGTATCTGTGAAGCACAGTGAAGTGAAACGCAATCAATCTAGGTATGCCTGCAACAGTAGTACTACACTTATCTTCACGTTGCAGTTCTTGGTCACAATGAAGCCCTCCAGATAAGGTGCTACACCTTTCTTAGGGCTCACTTCAGTCTCGAGATTCCTATTTACTACCCACCCTTAAAGTCAGCATCTCACAGTGGAACATGTCTACACGTCCTCTAGCTTTTTCATGTGCTGTAGTCTTCTTTCTATCCTGTTTGTTTGTTGATTTATTTATAGCTGTGCTGGGTCTTTGATGTACTTTCTCTAGTTGGTGACTGGGGGCTACTCCCTAGCTGTAGGGCACAGGTTTCAGGTTGTGGCCCCAGAGTGTGCAGGCTTCAGTAGTTGCAGCACATGGGCTCGGCTACACAAGTTTAGTTGCCCCGAGGCATGTGGGATCTTCCTGGACCAGGGATCAAACCCATGTCCTCTGCGTTGGCAGGCAGATTCCTAAACAAGGGACCTCCAGGGAAGTCCCACGTCTTCTTAATTGTAAGTATTATAGGGTAGCGACTATGTCTTAGATCCCTCCTAGTGTAGTGATTCATATAAATAGCTTTACAGAAATACTAAGAGCTACTGTTTATTGAGAACTTATGATGGGTCAGGCACATCAAATGAGACATGTTTGAAATCATATATGCCATTCAATCCTCACAGCAACCTTGTAAGGCAGGTACTATTATTCATTTTTCACAGACTAGAAAACAGAGGCAAGTTGATCTGCTTACATCTAAAACCACTCACTAACAGCCTGGCTCCAGAGTTCATACTAAACCATTATTTTACTGCTTCTCAAAATGTGGTCTGCATAAACAACCTTCATTCGAATCACTTCAGGTGCATACCACAAACCGTTGCACCCCATGCCAGCTAAGCTGAATCAGAATACTGAGGATAGGCTCCAGAAATACTTGAAATTTTACCCAGGTAATTAATATTAGACTAAAGTTTCAGAACCAATATACTAAACACATGTGTGTTAACTGCCACAGAATCATGCATATAAATACATACCCATGCATGCATGTAAAGAAAAACATGCCCATCAACACATAATATTTTGTATCAGAGTGGTCCTTAGGGATCAGTGAGGGAAAGTATCCATAGAGTCTGCTTTTCCAGCCAAATAATCATATTAACAAATCTGCATAGTGAATTTCACATTCCTGCCTCTATATGAAAAACGGGTATAAAAATATCTTGGCCTTGCTGGATCTTGGCAGTGGAGGGTGGGTGGGTGGATACCCAGACTCCCAGCCCACCCTACCCGCTCCTCCCACGCAATGTCTATGAGTCTGTTTATTAGGTTATGCCATACGCCAATTTCAAGAGAAAGTGAAGGTGCAAAGGAGACACAAGGTATATCAAAATCTTTGCTTTGGTAATTCTTTACTATGAACCTGAATAAGTTGCTTAATTTCTCTTCCTTCATTCTTTTCATCTATAAGATTGAGATGATAACAACAGGAGCCATTTCATAAAACTCTTATGAAGGTTAAATGACCCAGTGTGTTTAAAGAGCTTGGCGTCTGTCTTACAACAAGAGCTTGACAAGTCACACCTGATGTTTGTACAGTAGTAATATTGTCAGGTTTGGAGCTTAGCATCCAGACCCTGTTTCCAGCTGGATTACAAGTGGGTCTTTAGGTGAAGGATCCTGGCGAGTTTGTTGGTGTGACGTGGAAGAATATGTTTTTGGATATGAAACTGGGATGGCAGAAAAAATAAAGATATTATTTTGCTTAGCGCTTCCTCTCCTGTCATGGTAATTTATTATTATTTATTTAATGATATGCAGCTCTACTACAAAAAAATATTCAGTGTCCTGACAGCTGAACTTTTCACTTTCAAGTCAAGTATCATATATACAAGCCAAGGTGGTATGTAGAGTAGTCAGAAAAGGAATAAGGGACACTCATTTGGGTAAGGTCTGCATCACTGTCAACTTTACGTACTTAAAAACTATGAGAGTGGCCCATGCTACATTAGGTCTAGGTATGGACACTGTTCCCAGTTATCGCATTCCATTTTTCTGGTCTAGGCAACTACTTTGTAAAAATGTTTCACATTTTCTACTAAATTTGTTTCTAGGAAAAACTTCATTTTATTTCTATTACAGATCCCAATTAACTAAAGATGCATATTGTAAACTCTAGGGAACCACTCAATTTTCAAAAAGAAGTACAAATTAAAAGCCAGTAGTCAAGGTAAAATGGAATAAAAATGCTCAATGTTTAAAAACTGTAAACATCGAAAAGTCAAAGAAGAAATGGAATAAATAGAAAACAGCAAGCATTGGTGGTACGTTTCAACCAAACTATATCAGGAAATACAGTAAGTGCAAGTTGTCTAAATATACCACTTAAAAGACACAGATTTTTCACATGGAATAAAAAAGCCAGACACAATTATGTCTTCTACAAGAAGCCTACTTTTAAATACAAAGACCCATATAGAGTAAAAGTAAAGGGAAAAATCAGTGTTTCCATTCCCTGGCCTTGGCAGATGTTGCCAGATGTTGGATAAAGTGAGGAAGGTAACATCGGAACAAGACAGCAAGGAGGAAAGAATATACATGTCCAAAATTCTTCATAGAAAACCTTTAGGGTTCGATGATTCCTGAAATTCAAAACTTGGGGTATTTTGGACAGGTAATATGTGAATGGATATGTTGTATATTATAACACTCCTGGTAGGTGTTATAAACATATTAGTATTTCATAGTGAAATGGACAGTCACATAAATAGTTTATACATAAAGACTATGTTGTTGTTCAGTCACTAAGTCATGTCCATTTCTTTATGACCCCACAGACTACAGTATGCCAGTCTTCCCTGTCCTTCACAATCTCCCCTGGTGGCTCAGATGGTAAAGAATCTGCCTGCTATGCAGGAGACCTGGGATTGATCCCTGGCTTGGGAAGATCCCCTGGAGAAGGGACTGGTTACGCACTCCAGTATTCTTACCTGGAGAATCGCATGGACAGAGGAGCCTGGCGGGCTACAGTCCATAGGGTTGCAAAGAGTCAGACACAATTGAGCAACTAACATAAAGACTATACAAAGCCTTCTATCAATTGGGGTCAAGTTTTGCTGCCTAATGAGTTTTGGTGCCAAATTTATGAAAACTTTTGGTTTTTGGAGGTTACTGAATTTTGGAATTATAGCTAATGGATCTTGGTCCATGGTCATGTCAGTCGAGGAGAACAAGAAAAACAGTAAGACCCACGAAAGAGGCCATGCTGAAGCTCCTCAGTTGTGGGTTAGAGGCCCATTCTTCACTTTTTCCAGCCAGAGACAGCACTTGGCCTCTAGTCTGACGCCCCCACAGTGCACAATACTTTGAGCATAGGGTTGCGGATCCCTTAGGGCAAAGTTACGCCCACTATACATGCAGAGAATATGACCTTAGGATAGAAGCACTGCGTACACCACGGCCAAGTGCTGACCAGGGGTGGCATCAGGAAGGACTAGAACAGAGCAGCTCTTTTAATGTATTAAATTCATGCACAAGATTTTACCTGGAGAAAGGGTACTAAACTATTGCCAAAGAATATCTGTCAACCATAGCATTGAAAAGTACATTGGATTGTTTCATTGAAATTTGCTGAGAGTAGAACTTAAATGTTCTCACTATATTTAAGAAAGAAAAAGAGAGCGGGGCTGAGGGAGGGAGGAAAGGAAGGAGGGGAAAAGGATGGGTAAATACGTGAGGTGACTGATGCGTTAACTCACATATCTAACCACCATGTGGAACACCTTAAATATCTTACAATTTTATCTGTCATACCTCAAAAAAGCTGGAAAAAAGGTGGCTTAATTTTATTCTATTTGGAGTTTAGATATATATATATATATATATTTGTGTATTTCATCAAATTAGGGATGTTTTGGCCATTATTGCCCCTAATATTCTTTCTACCCCTTCCTCTCTTTTCTCTTCTAGGACTCCTGTTGTGATATGTTGGTCTTGATGGTGTCCCATAGTTCCGGTAGGAGCTTGCTCAGCCATTCTGAAGGCAGAAGTATAATCAATTCCTCCTAACCTCAGCATATAAACTTCCTAGGGGAATATGTGGATGCCTGATCTAACGGACATAAGTCAAGTCACGAGCAGACTGTGGAAATGATGGAAACTTGGCTGAGTTTCACAGGCAAACAGTTGGCAGGGCTGGTCCTTAGGTATAGCCTACTTCAGTGACCGTCTACCTTTCTCCACTCCTGCACTCGTCATATGCATAATACACCATCATTAACTCTCACTTTACACTTAGTGATTCTCATGAAGGGGGTGCCCTACAGCACATCTACGCCCACTGGACCTTACACTGTGCCTCCTTCTGTGTGCTCTCAGTCTCTCACAGGTTCAAATCACTGGAATGAATGGCATAGTGGAAGCCTACTATATTCCTATGCTAAATCCTTCCCAACACCAGCCTGCAGCAAAGTCCACAATGTCCATCAGATGTCATTTCTGGAGGCTGAGGTATTCTGAGGCAGCATGATAAACCAGGATAAACTTCAGCTGACGGTCGGACATGTTTAGGTTCTAATAGCACCTCTGCCACTTAACAACTGTGTGACTTTGAGAAAAATCACTTACCCTCTCTGAACACATGTCCTCAACTGTTAAAAGAGATAATAATAATGCAAACCACTCTACAGAGTTGTGAGAATTAAATGAAATGAAGTTTACGAAGTCAAGGGTTGAAGGTGAGATGTAAATCTTACAACTTACAAACTTACAGACCAAATG
>SJYQ01003185.1:15701-42807 GCA_006410935.1 Redunca redunca
CAGCATGGAGTAAGATAAACCTGGATTCAAAACTGGGCTCTGTATTTACCAGCTGTATGACCTTGCTAGTCTCTTAATTAGCTTAACTGGGTTCCTCATCGGTATAATTGTGACAAGAACACTGATCATAAATAACGGTCATGAAGATTCAATGGGAGAATGTAAGTGAAAACAAACACGTGTGCATGCATTCCATACATACTTTTGGCGCATGTGGGAGTATGGTATGATTTCCCCACAGAGTGCAGTATGGGGAAAGGTGGGGGAATACTTTATAACAAGTGCTCAGGAAAGCCTATTACTGACACTAAGAAGGTGATGGAAGCACTTAGCAAACGGGAGTTCCCATTCTTTGCAAATTTTTAAAACTTGCACTACTTCCATCCAGAGATCTTGTAAAAGGTTCTCTCCTTTGAGAAGCACGTATCCACTTCCCTGGGGTACCCCTCCCCCTTGACCAGTTCCTTCCTTTCTCCTCAGACTCCTGCGCTTGCCCTGCCTCTCCAAAGCATAAAACCCTGATTCAGTACTCAGCCTCTTTCCATGGTTCCTTTCCTGCATCATGCCTGCTAGTTTGTTTGTGGGAATCCTCTTCTTTTTCTAAACCTTTTCATGACAACTTTATTCAGATATAATTAAGAAACCACTATCACTGACCACAAGCTAAGGAACAGGTCTCTTAAGTCTGGCCAGAGACCAAGCTGCTAACATTGAACACAGTTCTTTGGTTTAACCCTGGGCTCCAACCAAATATCTAACCTAGGACATAGCCTGAGTACCTAACTCTGAACTTAACCCGAATTTCAGACTGAGCCCTTAACACTGGTCCCTGAGATGGGAACCTCAGTTCTATCCATCAGCTGAGCCTCTTTCAGGCCATACTCCAATACTTTAACTCTGATTAAACTGAGTCTCTAGATCTAGTCATATATTCGCTGCCTATATCTGGTCCAAGACTCAGTAGTTATGACCAGTTCCAGACTGAGACTCTAACCTTGATCTGTTGAACCCTAACTATGGCCACTGATAAACCCTTAATTTTTGATACAGAGATCCAACATATGATCAGACCTAGCCTCTGCACCTGTCCCAGGCTGGGTCTCAAGCTGGAGCTACAGACTGTGACCTAACTGTGGAATATACTTAATATCCTCCACAGACCACAAAATGAATGCTCAGCATACACACTGACTGAACTCTCACCCTGACCACAAACGGAGGCTCTAACTCTGTCACCGCATGAGATCTGATCTTGAAAACCTACCCAGCTACAATTTCCACCGACTTAGCACTAACCAGAAGATGACCCCAACATTGGCAACAGAATGACTACTAAACTTGGCTTCGTACAGAAACAAAAACATGTACGGAGACTGAACTCTAAACTTGGCCGAAGACTGTGCCTTAATCCTGGCCAAGAAGTGAAACCAAATCTTTTTCAAAACTGGAGGATATATTCTGACCACATCATATGCCCTAATCCTGTTCACAGATAGGACCCTGAATACAGCCACAGCCTGAGACTTAACTCTGTTCAAAGCTCAAGTTCTAAATCGGGCCAGAGATTGAGTTCACAAGTCTGACCGTGGAATAGTTCGCTGAACCTGGGCTCCATCGCTGGCCACTGATTTTGCCCCTAAATCTTACAGCCTCTAACTGCTTACAAACGCAGGTTTTAGCCACACTGAATCCTTAACTCTCATCACAGACTGAGCCCTTAAGACTAACCTCCAGCTTAAGCTTTCACCCTGAAAATAAAACTTACACTTTCAAGATGGCTAATGACTGATCTTGAATATTTGAGGCAAATTGAATCCTATCTCTGGCTAAATGCTAGCCCCAGATTGAATCTCAACTCTGACCACAGCTTTAACCTTAATTCCAGCCTCAGACATTGCCAAGACCAGAAACTGAATTGTTCACCAAAAGTGGGCAAAGACTGAACCCACATTCTGAATGTGAATTAAGGACAAAACGAAACAAATGCTTTTCATAGTCTTTGCCTAAAATCTAACAAGAGATTAATTTGTACCCTGAGCCCAGATGCAACTCACCGTGGCCAAGGGTGCACCATGGGAGCTCTATTCCTGGGTACATTCTGAGCACCACCTTGGGACAAAGACTGTAAATCCTGCCCAGAATCTGAGACCCAAAGACTAAACCCTAAGCCTGGCTAAAGAATGATTCCTAACACTACAAGGTTATATCAAAACCCTCCTCATATTATTAGAACTAACAACAGGCTAAGACTGAGTACTAACCTTTGTCACAGAATGATTCTTAATCCCATAAACAAAGTTCACTATTTTAGTGGCCACAAACTGAGTCCTAGCACTAGCTTGAGATTGAGCAATCAGTCTGGCCACAATCTGAGCCCTAAATTGGGGAAAGATGTACGCATGACACTGGGCAGGGTAGGGGCGCTAAAAATTAGCACAGACTGAACTCTACGACTGATACCAGATTGCCTGCCATACTAGCCAGAGTCTAAGTACCAAATTGACAACAGGACATGAATGTTCTGAACTCAAACCCTGGCAACAGCCTGAGCCCCAAACCCTGGTTGCAGCCTGAGGCTCTAACTTTAAACACAAGCTGGATCCTATATGTTGTCCATTCTCACACTAACTGTGATTTGTAGACTGATGTATAACGTGGGCAGCCAACCTGAGAAACATGTTTACACTCTTAGCCCTAAAACCTTCTTCGTAGTAAGTCTTAACCTGGCCATTGGTAATCCCCAAACTCTAGTATTAAATAAAAGCTTGTTGTCGTTGTTAAGCACTGTCATGTCTGAGTCTTTCTGTGACCCCATGGACTGTAGCCCGCCAGGCTCCTCTGTCTGTGGGATTTCCCAGGCAAGAATACTGGAGTAGGTTGCCATTTCCTTCTCCAGGGGATCTTCTTGACTAAGGGAGCAAACCTGCAAACCCATGTCTCCTGCACTGGCAGGTGGATTCTTTACTACTGAGCCACCAGGGAAGGCTGGTAAAAGCTTAATCAGATACAAAAATCAGTTGCATTTCTATACATTAACAACAATCTCTCTGAAACTTAAGAAAACATATCATTTATGATAGCATCAAAATAACAAAATATATAGGAATAAACTTAACTAAGGAGGTGAATGGAGAAGGAAATGACAATCCACTCCAGTAGTCTTGCCTGCAGAATCCCATGGACAGAGGAGCCTGGTGGGCTATAGTTCACAGGGTTGCAAAGAGTCAGACATGACTGAAGCCACGAAGCATGCACGCACAAGGAGGTGAAAGGCTTGTAATGACAGAAATTAAAGCAGATGCAAATTAATGGAAACACATCCCTTGTTCATAGATTGAAGACTTAATATTGTCAAATGTCCATACTACCCAAAGTGGTCCATAGATCCAACCCAATACCTATCAAAATACCAATGGCATTTTAAACAGAAAAAGAAAAAAACAACCATAAAATTAATATGGAACCGAACAGTTTTCCAAATAAGACATAAAAATGGCCAACAGGTTTATGAAAAGATGCTCAAGGTCATCAATCACTAGGGAAATGCAAGTGAGCTATCACACCACACCTGTTAGGATGGCAAGAGATAACAAGTACAACTATATCAAACTAGCTTTTGCACAGTGGAGGAAACTATCAACAAAATGAAAAGGTTGCCTTCTGAATGGGACAAAGTATTTGCAAAAATATATCCAATAAGGGCTTAATATCCAAAATATACAAAGAAATCATGGAACTCGACATTAAAAAAAAATCTGATTTAAAAAATGGGCAGAGGACATAAATAGACATTTCTCCCAACAAAACATACAGATAGCCAACAGACACATGAAAAGATGTTCAATATCACTAATCATCAGGATAATGCAAATCAAACCCACAATGAGATATCACCTCACAACTGTCAAAATTGCTATTATCAAAAAAAGACAACAAATCACAAGTGCCAGCAAGGATGTGGAGAAAAGGGAACTTTTGTGCACTGTTGGTAGGAATGTAAATTAGTGCAGCCACAATGAAAAATGGTACGGAGGTTTTTTGAAAAATTAAAAATGGAGTTATCATACTATCCAGCAATTCCACTCCTGGGTGTTTATCCAAAGAAAATGAAAACACTAATTCAAAACTATGCATGAGCCCCTATGCTCACTGCAGCACTGTTTACAATAGCCAAGGTATAGAAGCGAACTAAGTGTCCACCAATAGATCAATAGAGGAATGAATAAAGAAGATGTGGTATATATTTATACGATGGAATATTTCTCAGCCAAAAAAAAAGAACAAAATGTTGCCATCTGTGACAACATGGATGGACCAAGAGGGCATTATGCTAAGTGAAATAAATCAGACAGAGAAAGACAAACATTATATGATTTAACATATATGTGAAATCTAAAAAAAACAAACAAACAAAAACAAATGAAGGAGCATGACAAAACAGAAACAGAGGTATAGATACAGACAACAAATAGGTGGATGTCAGAGGGGAAAGAGAACAAGGAGAGAAACAGATGAAGGAGATTAAGAGGTACAAACTTCCAGTTACAAAATAAATGATTCAAGGATATGAAATGTACTATGTGGGGAATATAGTCAATATTGTGTCTTTGTATGGTGACAAATGGTAATGAGACATATTGTGGTGATCATTTAGAAATGTATAGAGATACCCAGTACTCTTGCCTGGAAACTCCCATGGACGGAGGAGCCTGGTAGGCTGCAGTCCATGGGGTCGCTAAGAGTCGGATACAACTGAGCAACTTCACTTTCACTTTTCACTTTCATGCACTGGAGAAGGAAATGGCAACCCACTCCAGTGTTCTTGCCTGGAGAATCCCAGGGACGGGGGAGCCTGGTGGGCTGCCATCTGTGGGGTCGCACAGAGTCGGACACGACTGAAGCGACTTAGCAGTAGCAGCAGAGATACAGAATTTGTGCTATATGTGTACCAGAAACTAACACAGCATTGTAGATCAATTACACTTAAAAAACAAACTCATAGAAAATTAGATCAGATTTGTGGTTACCAGAAGCAGAGGGGTGGGTGGGCAGAAGGGATTGGATAAAGGTGGTTAAAAGGTACAAGCTGTTAGTTATAAGATAAATAAGCATTGCTACTAGGGATGTAATGCCCACTATGATCAATATAATTAATACTGCTCTATGTTAGGTATGAAAGTTGTTAAGAGACTAAATCCTCTCCTCTTTGGTAACAATAAATTTGTTTTCTACCCATCTGTGAGTCTGTTTTTGTGTATAGATTCATTTGTATCATTTTTAGATTCCACATACAATGATGTCAAATTGAGAGGGAGGGAAGAACAAATTGGGAATATGGGATTAACCGATGAGAACTACTATATATAAAAGATAAACAGTAAGGATATACTGTATAGCACAGGAATTATAATCTATGACTTGTAATAATCTATAATGCAGTGTGCATGCATGCATGCTGTCACTTCTGCTGTGTCCGACTCTTTGCAACCCCATGGACTGTAGCCCACCAGGCTCCTCTGTTCATGGGATTCTCCAGGGGAGGATCCTGGAGTGGGTTGCCATGCCCTCCTCCAGGATAATGCAGTATAATATGGAAAAAAAAAAAAAAAACTAAATCACTTTGTTGAACACCTGAAAGTAACACAACATTGTAAATCAGGCATACTTCAAGAAAGAAAGAAAATAATCAACTTGTTTGTTTTAAGCAAGAGAGAGAGAGAGAGAGAGAGAGAGAAACAGAGAGAATGCTTCCTAAGAGTTCTCATCATAAGGAAAAAAAACCTGTTTTCTATTTCTTTAATTTTGTATCTGTATGAGATGATGGATGTTCACAACCTAGACAGCATATTAAAAAGCAGAGACATTACTTTGCCAACAAGGTCCGTCTAGTGAAAGCTATGGTTTTTCCAGTAGTCATGTATGGATGTGAGAGTTGGACTATAAGGAAAGCTGAGTGCCGGAGAATTGATGCTTTTGAGCTGTGGTGTTGGAGAAGACTCTTGAGCATCCCTTGGACTGCAAGGAGATCCAACCAGTCCATCCTAAAGGAGACCAGTCCTGAATATTCATTGGAAGGACTGATGTTGATGCTGAAACTCCAATACTTTGGCCACCTGATGTGAAGAACTGACTCATTGGAAAAGACCCTGATGCTGGAAAAGATCGAAAGCAGGAGGAGAAGGGGATGACAAAGGATGAGGTGGTTGGATGGCATCAGTGACTCAATGGACATGAGTTTGAGAAAACTCAGGGAGTTGGTGATGGACAGGGAGGCCTGGCATGCTGCAGTCCATGGGGTCGCAAAGAGTCGGACCCGACTGAGCGACTGAACTGAACTGACTGACTGAAAACATTTTCTCCAACATTTTAATCACTTGACAGTGTTTAGGTTTCCCCTTGTATTCCTTTATCTACCTCCTTTAGGCTTTTTTTTTTTTTANTCTCTTTTTCCTCAACTTTGCCCTGTATCTTTTCCCTCTACAACGCCATCCCGTGTCCCCCACCCCGGCCTTGTGCCTCCTCAGACGTCTGAAGTTAGGGTTCTCCACCAGGGTCTTCCCTAGGCGGCGTCTGGATTCTCCTTACTGCTTGCAGGAGTTGGGCGATCTCTTTTTCCTCTCTTCTTTCAATTCGCACTTAGGGTTTGGGCACACACCTCTCCCACGCACGCACACTCCTTTCCCTTTGGGGGGTGGGAGTTCCTTGACACGCCCTGGGAGTGACTTTTTGTCAACTTTTCAGTTTCTACTTCTGATGGTGAGATCATGATCGTCGCCATGTGTTTATTGGCCCTACAACCGCTTGCCCCTTGCCTGATCGGGTCTTTGTAGCGGAAAGGGTTTCCCCTCAATTTTCGGAAGGGATGGGCAGCAGATGAGAGAAGGAATCTCGCTTTTGAGAAATAGATGTTTAAGGTTCAGTGTAGTGTTCTGATGAGAATAAAAGGCAAGTTAGATTTATTTATTTTTTTTTAAACGAGCACTTGAGGGCTTTCCAGCAAGCGCTGATGTTGACAAATATTTAGGGGGCGCACCAACTACGGAATAAAGTAGACTGTGCAAAACGACACTGTATTATTTTATTATTAAAAACGCGTGCAAAAAGTGCTGAGGAGGTAGTGGAAGGGGATACTGATGAGGTGGGAAGGTTGATCCATGGGAAGTCTAGCCTAAGGGTGGAAGAGCTGAAGGCTTGAAATTCATCTGCTTCCAGACCAATCCTTGTCGGCTTTGGGGAGGAGATGAATTTTAATTTTGGCTCCAAAAGAGTAAAGGGGACTTGAAATGGGCTAAGAGGAGAGAGAAACTGCTTCCTGATACTGGGGTTGGAATTGGAGAAGGATAGAAGAGGTATAACAGGTGCTGCTGCTGCTAAGTCGCTTCAGTCGGGTCCGACACTGTGCGACCCCAGAGACGGCAGCCCACTAGGCTACCCTGTCCCTGGGATTCTCCAGGCAAGAACACTGGAGTGGGTTGCCATTTCCTTCTCTAATGCATGAAAGTGAAAAGTGACAGTGAAGTCGCTCAGTCGTGTCCAACTCCTAGCGACCCCATGGACTGCAGCCTACCAGGCTTCTCCGTCCTTGGGATTTGCCAGGCAAGAGTACTAGAGTGGGGTGCCATTGCCATCTCCAGATATAACAGGTGAGGTTCCCTGAACTCGAGTAAAATGTGTCAGCAGGGATAGATTGGGAAAGAAATAGTGTTGAAAAGCTCGGGATCATAGGCTACTTTTAAAAATCCTCGTAGTTTGGATATTATTCTGTATCAAATAAAACTGTAAGCAAAAAATTAAGATTGGGTGATTTTTGTTTTTTCATCCTAGGGGAACCTGATTTGAGATCAATTCTTGGAGAACACAAAGAAGTGTGGTGGTATGTTCCAGGTGTGAGTTCAATTTAAAACCAAGAAGAACTTTGTCTTATAGCCTGTTTTGTTTGTGGCTATTCTTAGCTATAATCTATAGTTGTCATTTTAAAGCCTGGTAATGTAAATTTATTTTCTTAAGAAATGCATTTGCTGTCCTTGTGCATCATATTACCTGAATTGTAGTCAATTCACTGGGCAGACAACAGTGATTGCTATTTATTGAGCCCGTGAATGTTCCAGGCACTATCATAAGCACTTTGTTGCATAATATTAAGAGTCTTATGGTGTAGGTACAATTTTTCTAGAAGAAACTAATATGTCAAGAACTTAAACAACTGCCTAAAGTCACATCATTTGTAAGGAGTTGAGCTGGGGTTTGGGAGTCAGATTTCTGACTCCAGAGCCCATGGTCTGTCCATCATGGTTTGCTGGTCCCAATATTCACTTTTGTTCTTGACTTTCCATTTGTGGTAAGGGGAGGTTATTGTGAGATACATTCGATCATCTTGGCAAAAACACAAATGATTCACTTTTAGCTTCTCTGTCAGTATGTATCTGCCATAAAGCAGCTGCCAAAACCAAGTTAGCTTAACTGCTACTGCAGCGTGGCTAATTGTGTCTGCCAAAACTGTAGTCAGTATTACTATCTCTGATTTAGATGCTTCTCTTTATAAAACTTGTCATCCCTCTAAGCCTGGACAGAATTTTACCTTTTATTATATTTTAGGCTTTAAGTGACCTTCTGGGGCACTGGGTCTCCTCCCTGACCTTTGCCTCACATGAAGCATTGGAGATGCAACAGAGTATGACATGTGAGCTCTCTAGGTTTAATTGGGGAGATAGAGACCCATCATTCTGAGATAATATAGAATGTAGTATAACAGAGACAGGTGCAAAGTGCTACCGGAGGATGAAGGAAGGTGTGACTATCAGGGAGAGTCAGGAAGAAGGCTTCTGTGAGGAGGTGACTTGTCAGATAGATCTTGAAGGGTAAGGAATTTACTAGTCAGGGAAGAGTGGAGGAGAGGCCTTGCAGATAGAGGGAGCAGTCTGTGAAAGATATGGGATTTTTACAAGAGCAAAGGTGTGTCCAATATTGAGGGATTCACCTTGGCTGGGGTGCAGATTGTTTGGGGAAAGGAAGGTATAATGGTAGAAGAGTCTGGAAAGATAGGTCAGGGCTGATTTGTGAAGAACTCTGAACTCGATGAGAAGTTTGGATGGGAGGCTAACAGGCTAACATAGGCTCACATAGGCCTATGTTTCTCAAAATGTAGGGCATCTACCACTGGTAGTTACGTTGTACTCCCACAAACATTTACAAATTTTATATATTCTGATGTGGCTTATAAAAAAATAACAGCAAATTACACCATCAAATCTAAGGTGACTTAAGATATAGCTTAGTGAACATAGAAAGTAAGCAGTTTTAGGTTGATTTAAAAACAAGTAAATAATCGTACACATGGTGTGTGAATATGGGAAAATGAGCAGGTAATATTGCAATGACTGAAACTTGGAAAATAGTGCTTGTTGGCAATAAAAAGAAAAACATGAAAATATTTTAGATGAGGAATGTCATGATCAGGTTTTCACTTTAGGATGTGCCGGAAGGGGACGTGATCAGTTAGGAGGCTGGGAGTCTGTTCTGAAGATAGCCAGTGAGGACCCAGGGAGCAACACACAGGAGGAGGGAGCAGAGTTGAGAGACACTTAAGAGGTGGAATCTGTAGGACTTTCTAGGTTTGAATATTATTATTTTATCAGTTTCCAAGATGGTGCTACTGCTCAAGAACCCACCTGGCAATGCAGGAGACATAAGAGACGCGGGTTCAATCCCTGGGTCAGGAAGATCCCCTGGAGGAGGAAATGGCAACCCCCTCAGTAATGTTGCCCGAAGAATCCCATGGACAGAGGAGCCTGGTGGGCTATAGTCCACAGGGTCACAAAGAGTAGGACATGACTCAAGCGACTAAGCACGCACACACGCATTTATCAGTGTCATCTGAACTATTTTAAAAGCTTATAGGCCATGTGCCTGTTATCCTTTGTATGCTAACATGAGCATATATTACCTAGATCAGGCTATGTACATATATATCCATGAAGGTAACAGTGGAGGCTGTTGTCATGAGTGGGTTTAGATTATACACAAGCATCCTCACTGTCTTACCGAGTATCCTTGAGAGATACAAGATACAAGGAGTTACACAAGAAGTATGAGTGTGATCTGTGATCCTTAGCCGTATGAGAAACTCCTTCAAGACTCAGCTCAAATATCAGCACCCCTGTGAAGCCTTTCCTGTAACTCCCCCTCTCTCCACCACACACACACACACATGCGTGCATGCACATGCACATAGGAAGCAATAGTAGGCACCTGGCTTTCACAGCACCCCTGCACTTACCTCTCTCCTATATCCTGTACCATACCATAGTGTGCTGGTCTGTGGATGTGTCTCTCGCTTCCCTAGACTGTGAGCTCCTTGAGGGCAGGCAACAGCTCTTATGTATCTCCATACCCAAAGCATCCAGAATACTACTTGGTGCATGAAGTGAAGTCGCTCAGTCATGTCAGACTCTTTGTGACCCCATGGACTGTAGCCTCTCAGGCTCCTCCATCCATGGGGTTTTCCAGGCAAGAGAGCTGGAGTGGATTGCCATTGCCTTCTCCAGGGGATCTTCCCGAACCAGGGATCGAACCCGGGTCTCTCGCATTGCAGGCAGACGCTTTACCATTTGAGCCACCAGGGAAGTCCACTTGGTACATGGGAAACACTTTATAAATGGTGATTGGGTGAGAAGAATGGATCAACATATTTACATGAATATAACTCTGGACCTTGGTCCCACAGAGTGCCAAATACCATAAAAAGATTAGCTGTTTGCTGCCTTTGCTGCTTTTGCAGAATGAAGTGACTTGGGTATACAACTTCATTCAGTTCAGTTTAGTTGCTCAGTCGTGTCCGATTCTTTGCGACCCCATGAATTGCAGCACCCCAGGCCTCCCTGTCCATCACCAACTCCAGGAGTTCACCGAAATTCATGTGCATCGAGTTGGTGATGCCATCCAGCCATCTCATCTTCTGTCGTCCCCTTCTCCTCCTGCCCCCAATCCCTCCCAGCATCAAAGTCTTTTCCAATGAGTCAACTCCTCGCATGAAGTGGCCAAAGTATTGGAGTTTCAGCCTCAGCATCAGTCCTTCCAGTGAACACCCAGGACTGGTCTCCTTTAGAATGGACTGGTTGGATCTCCTTGCTGTCCAAGGGACTCGCAAGAGACTTCTCCAACACTACAGTTCAAAAGCAACAATTCTTCAGTGCTCAGCTTTCCTCACAGTCCAACTCACATCCATACATGACCACTGGAAAAAACATAGCCTTGACTAGATGGACCTTTGTTGGCAAAGTAATATCTCTGCTTTTTAATATGCTATCTAGGTTGGTCATAACTTTCCTTCCAAGGAGTAAACGTCTTTTAATTTTGTGGCTGCAATCACCATCTGCACTGATTTTGAAGTCCCAAATAATAAAGTCTGACACTGTTTCCACTGTTTCCCCATCTATTTCCCATGAAGTCATGGGACCAGATGGCTCTTAGTTTTCTGAATGTTGAGCTTTAAGCCAACTTTTTCACTCTCCTCTTTCACTTTCATCAAGAGGATTTTTAGTTCCTCTTCACCTTCTGCCATAAGGGTGGTGTCATCTGCATATCTGAGGTTACTGATATTTCTCCTGGCAGTCTTGATTCCAGCTTGTGTTTCTTCCAGCCCAGCGTTTCTCATGATGTACTCTGCATAGAAGTTAAATAACCAGGGTGACAATATACAGCCTTGTCTTACTCCTTTTCCTATTTGGAACCAGTCTGTTGTTCTATGTCCACTTCTAACTGTTGCTTCCTGACCTGCATATAGGTTTCTCAAGAGGCAGGTCAGGTGGTCTGGTATTCCCATCTCTTTCAGAATTTTCCACAGTTTATTGTGATCCACAGAGTCAAAGGCTTTGGCATAGTCAATAAAGCAGAAATAGATGTTTTTCTGGAACTCTCTTGCTTTTTCAATGATCCAGCAGATGTTGGCAATTTGATCTCTGGTTCCTCTGCCTTTTCTAAAACCAGCTTGAACATCTGGAAGTTCACGGTTCACGTATTGCTGAAGCCTGGCTTGGAGAATTTTGAGCATTACTTTACTAGCATGTGAGATGAGTGCAATTGTGCGGTAGTTTGAGCATTCTTTGGCATTGCCTTTCTTTGGGATTGGAATGAAAACTGACCTTTTCCAGTCCTGTGGCCACTGCTGAGTTTTCCAAATTTGCTGGCATATTGAGTGCAGCACTTTCACAGCATCATCTTTCAGGATTTGAAAGAGCTCAATTGGAATTCCATCACCTCCACTAGCTTTGTTCGTAGTGATGCTTTCTAAGGCCCACTTAACTTCACATTCCAGGAACACTCTAGGTGAGTGTTCACACCATCGTGATTATCTTGGTCTTGACTGTTCATTATACTATACACTTAGAAGGGCAGGGCCTGTGTCTACCTTATTTCTCCTTTAAGCTCCCACATTTAGCAAGGAGGAATATGTAAATAAATCAACTCTTTCCTCAATCTGTATCTAGTTTAAAACTTAAGGTTTTGTTTTGTAGGAATTCAATAAATACTGGTTGAACAAATGAACACCATGCTTATTACCTTAACTACCATTTATACATGCAAAACATAAATCTATCCTTCAAAATTTAGTATCCCAACTCACTACCATGTACATTACGTTTTCTATACTAGTCTTGTAGATGTAGTGATGGCTTCTAAGGCCCATTTGACTTCACATTCCAGGATGTCTGGCTCTAGGTGAGTGCTCACACCATCAAGATTATCTGGGTCGTGAAGATCTTTTTTGTACAGTTCTCCTGTGTATTCTTGCCATCTCTTGTTAATATCTTCTGCTTCTGTTAGGTCCATACCGTTTCTGTCCTTTATCAAGCCCATCTTTGCATGAAATGTTCCCTTGGTATCTCTACTTTTCTTGAAGAGATCTCTAGTCTTTCCCATTCTGTTGTTTTCCTCTATTTCTTTGCATTGATCACTGAGGAAGGCTTTCTTATCTCTCCTTTGGAACTCTGCATTCAAATGGGAATATATTTCCTTTTCTCCTTACTAACTTCACTAGAGGTTTCTTTTTCATTTTCTCCTACTCTCCTGTGGTTTCACTTATCTTCTTCTTTTTTTTTTTCTTTCTCACATTTATCCACCCAGCCTGTTGTTCCTTAGGCCGGGCCATTGCTTCACTCCTTTTAACAGAGTTCACAGTGCTCCTGCCCCGATACTCTGCCAAGGATTGACCCCTCCTCTCTACCCACCAAATCCAATTGATTTCATCCTTGGAATCACTCTGAAAGGGGTCTCCTCCTACTCATAGAGACTACTAGTGGGGCTGTAATTTGATCCTGTCTTTCTGGAAAGAATGTGTCAATATCAATCAAAAATCTTCAAATGGAACATAGCTTTCAACTTCTAGGGCTCTATGATAAGGAAATCAATGTGAAGTTTCTAAAAATTTAGCTCCCGGGATGTCTAGCCCAGAATTGTTTATAATAGAAAAAGAAAAAAGAAAGATAGAAATAGAAAGAAAAAAATTACATTTTAGATGTCTAATACTAGAGGTTTGAATTAAATCTATGATGGTACATCTACGGATTACTAAATAACCATATAAATTGATGTTCCCAAAGAATATTTAATGATGTAGAAAGTTGTTTATGATATATTAAGAGAAAATTTAAATTGTAAAGCTGATAGATCTGTTTGCACACACACACATATGTCACACATGTGTGCTCACCCCCCAAATCAGTGTACATATACATAGGAAAAGTCCCAGAATGTTAAATACATAAAAAATTATTAATGGAGTTTTCCTGTAAATAGAAAAGTTACATGAGTTCTATTTTTAGCCTTTTTCATATTTTTGCTAATCCTCTATAATAATAGATTTGTACATTTTTAAAAAGTTATTTAAAAATGCTTTCCCTATGTACACCGCTATTGCCATTGCCTCAGTTTTTGGGCATACTGCCCCCTCCTACTCTGCAACACACATATGACTTGTACCCAGAGTTACTACTGCCTCCAGCCTACCTCCCTTCTAATCCTTTCTCCAACAATGCTGACAGAATGAATGATGTTTCTAAATCAAAAGTCTATAGCTGTCCAGCTCTGTATAAAATAGTTAAAAGGCTGCCCATTGTCCTCTAGATAAAAATCTAAATTTCTTAGACTGTTTATAAAGCCTTTGAAAATCAGTTCCCTGCTTTTGTTTCCAGCGTCACTTTTTCCTGCCACAGCTTACTTTTCTTGGAGACTTAGGCCAGTGCCTGATGCCTAATAGGTGTTTAGCTAATGCTAACCAAATATTGGTGTTCATTGTATGGGTTAACTATTGTGCCAGGCAAGTTAGCAGTGTTTCATTTCATCCTCAGAGTAAAAACGTTAAATACACACAATAGTTATCCCTTTTTACAGATGAGTCAAACTAATTAAATAAAAGTGGTAAGAAAGTAATCATAATAAAGAACATTTTTTTCAAAAAAAATCAAACTCCTCTGTCATAATACAGCTTTCATTTTTCTGTAGCCCCTGCCAGTCTTTGTGAGTATGCATCCAGACTTGGTTCATTCCCCTGGGCAAGTTATATGTGACCACAGCATAACAAGAACAGTCCAGACTGACATGATCTCACGACATCACTATTCACATTGTGTTAATGTACAGAAATCCTTCCTTTGTGTATACAACACTTCATGCAGGAGAGACAGAAGAGCTCCAATTGCTCTGTTTTTCTTTCTGTTTTGAAATTCTATGTCTTTTGGGATGGGGATGTCAGCAAAGAGCTACAGAAAACTGTGATAGAATTGAATGTACAAGAAACAATGTGTCTCATGGGAGCCAGTGTCATTGGTTAATTTATTTTTTTTAAATGTCATGTAGATGTATTTTCCAGCAATCTGTCCCCAGGGAAGACCTTGGTTGAATTCAACTGTGAATCCTATTTACAGAATGCAGCTCATGCATGCACTATATTCTTGCATTGTTAAGTGATCTTAGACATATGTAGTGGATTACCATAATGACGCACAATCAGGTGAATATGAGATATCTGATTTTTTCTACAAAAATATATCAGTGTTCATATTGTCACTCAGGATCCTGCCATGTGGTCTTTCCTTCATTTTTCTTACAAATAATACCCATTGTGCAAAAATGGATGCTCTTTAAAGGATAGAGGTCCTAAGCATGAATTGTCAGAATAAAATGATACCGCCTTGTAAGGAATTCTCACCATTGTATACTCCAGTAAAAAGAATGCATAGTTCTGCTCCATGATCAAATAAGTTGAAATTGCAAGTAGAGTTTCATTTGATGATTTATTGTGAGCTTACTATGTCCAAAGCACTCTGCTAGGCACTGCCCTAGATACTTATAAATATCCCCTTTTCATGCCTTCCAGATAGACAGAGAGATCTAGTGTACATACAAGAATGAGTGTGAAAGAGCAAAGGAAAGAAAGAGAAGCTTTCAACAAGCAGACCCATCATATAAGTGAAAATTTACTACACTGAAAATTGGGATACCTGCCAGTGGAGATTTATTCTTTTTTTTTTTTTTTCCGTCTGTCTTTTTCCTCTGTGGGATATATAGGCAAAAAATGAGCTCCCAGATAGCTGATAAGCAAATGATCTACTTCTCTATTTACAAACTGTTTGAGGGAATAAACAGGGACTTTCTGTATGTCTAGCCCTGCACAAACCTGCTGGGGATGTTGTGAGAGTTATGACTGTGTCAGCTTTTCCAGGGTTTCTGTCTCTACTGCGGAGATTTGGCAGACACCTCAGACAAATTTTATGTCTCTTAAATCTTGCTCAAGATAGACTTGGCTTTTAGATTTATATGTACAAAAAGAAAAAGCGAAGTGTTTACCAGTTTGACATTTTTGAAGATCAAAACAGACTCTGTTTTTTAAAAAAGTTCAGCACACACCTCAGTTTAGTCTACAGAAAGGGCTAATTGCTTTGCTGTTTGTTTGAAACAGCTGAAATGTTTACTTTCTAGAAGTGGCAACTGATCATATGTCTAAAGATTTATATGCCAGGACCCAATGTTGCGTCCTCTTTTTCTTGCCTGCAAAGTCTCACTGATACATAGTAGAAGGGCTGTAGGATGGGAGGTCTGGGGACAGGTATTGGCAATCTAGGAGAAAAATAAAAGGTGGCTTTTGTTAGCTCCTCCCTGTCCCCCTTTTTCATTCTCAGTTTTTCAATGGTCCCTTAAGCACGATAGTGATAGGTGAGACTAGGAACTGGAGAACTTTCCATGACTTCGTTAATAAGGCTGGTCCAAATATATCAGGCAGGGAGAGCACAAATACAAGTCTGGCTGTAATTCAGAACAGTTGAAACACTGTGTAGAGAATATTACATAAACAACATGGCTTCAGTGGTGAACTGTGGAGACAACTTTGGGGAAATCCCTAGTCAGGGCCCTTCTCATCCACTCCAGCTGCTCTTCTTAGCCAGCAACAACTGCCAGTAAGAGCTTTCTGGGGTCAAAACTGTCCCACAGTAAGGCCCCATCATATGCCCTTCTACCATTTCTTCTTCAGTCAAGTCCTCGAACACACTTCACTAGGATTACTTTGGTCACATAATCTAATTTTCACCTTTCAAGAGATGCTTAGTTCGAATTCAAGGAGCACTTGATATTGAAGCTTATTTATTCAATAGACATTTAAGCACATATACAGGACCAGACCTTTTGCCAAGTGCTAGGAATACAGTGATGAATTAGAAGTTGTCCCTGCCTGCCCTTAAGGAGTTCACAGTCAAATTGGGAAGACAGACACGCAAACCAATCATTTTATTACAATAACAAAGGTGCTCAGAGAAAGAGCTATGTTATAAGGTGTCCTGGGAACATGATGGAGGAAATTACTGCTAGGGGTGGGCTCCTTACAGACCAGAGTCTAACTGTGCTGAATCACAAGATGAGTGGGCATTGCCTAGAATCTTGGTGGACAAAGGGGTGGTGGGAAAGAATTCCAGAAAGAAGGAACACACCACATGCAAAACAGTCAGTTGCGTAAAAATGAATTGTTCAGAAAAAGGTGAGATATTGTGTATGAGTCCCTGAGAGTGTAGAAGAGGGCACAGGATAAGGATCTGGAAAGGTTTCTTGTGGCCAGTTGGTGAAGGAAGTCTGTTGTTAAGGAGCTTGACCTTTATCCTATAAGCGGGGATGAGCCAGCACAGGGTTTTAAATGGAGGCATAACGTGATTCAATTGGGGGATGGGCTTTATGGGGAAAAAACTGGAGACAGAAAGTACGCCCTTTTGACTTGGGAAGTGATTAGGGAAGGCAGTCTGAGAGACCTGCTCTAATCACTTGCCCCTGTTGAGGAATACCGTCTCCACTAGGTTGTTCACTATACAAGGATCACTGTGAAAAATCATTTCCTTCTACACGCAGGACAGAGCTTCCTGCACACCTTCACGTGTTGCTTAGCTGAATAGTCATTCTTTCCAACTCAAACCAGTGCTCCCAGTAGTAACTGGGGCTTGATACTCATGAAGGAAATCAGAGTTTCAAAGCATAGCTGCCTGTTTAAAAAATCGTCTGAGGCTTATTTATTGCTTACTGGGTCAGTGGGTCTGAGGGAGAGAAAAGGACAGAGGGTGAAGAGGTGGCTGTTTAAAAAATGGGCAGCAAGTAACACAGATGAAGAAATGACTGCAGTGGCCTAGTTGTCTTTACTTGAGTTGAAAAATAAATAATTTGAGAACTTCTAGTTACACACAGACAAAAAATGGGCAGCACCCTTGGAAATCCCTAAAGGCCACATTGAAATAAGGGAAGTAGAAGATATAAGGGCCAGAAGTACATGAGTATAAAATAAATGCACGATGAAGAGAACTGTGCCCAAAGGGTCCTATCTAGCCAATCAGTTTTGGAGCATATTATTTCTCTGACTCAGATACTATAAATGGCTTCCCATCATCCATAGGATGAGGTCCAAACTCTTTAGCCTGGCATTCAATACTTTCTGCAGTTTGGCTCCAAGCTGCCTTTCCCATCTTCATACTTCTGTCTTAACAGAACTTATCTGGCCAGCCAGTTACCCTCTCAGACACTGCTTTGGCTTTCCCTCATCTACACTGTGAGCCCTCTCAGGGTGGTGACTAGGTTTCTAACTTTGAATCTGCCACAGTGCCTAGCACAGTGTATTGCATATAGGAGGCACCCAACCAGGTGGCACTAGTGGTAAAAACCTGCCTGCCAATGCAGGAGAGGAGGTTTGCTCCCAGGTCAGGAAGATTCCCTGGAGGAAGGCATGGCGACCCACTAGTATTCTTGCCTGGAGAATCCCATGGACAGAGGAGCCTGTTGGGCTACAATCCATAGGGTCACAATGAGTAGGACATGACTGAGCAAAATTAACACACACACACACACACACACAAATATATCTATGGGTTGAGTATTGTTCCTCACCCCCGCCATTCTTTTCAATTTCTCTACTTGTTCAGTCACTCAGTCATATCCGACTCTTTGTGATGCTGTCCTGTGACTGCAGCACGCCAGGCTTCCCTGTCCTTCACCATCTCCCGGAGTTCAATCAGATTCACGTCCATCGAGTCAGTGATGCCGTCCAGCCATCTCGTCCTCTGTTGTCCCCTTCTCTTCCTGCCTTCAATCTTTCCTAGCATCAGGGTCTTTTCTAATGAGTCGGCCCTTCACATCAGGTGGCCAAAGTATTGGAGCTTCGGCTTCAGCACCAGTCCTTCCAATGAATATTCAGGACTGATTTCCTTTAGGATGGACTGGTTTGATCTCTTTGCTGTCCAAGGGTCTCTCAAGAGTCTTCTCCAACAGCACAGTTCAAAAGCATCAGTTCTTCAGCACTCAGCCTTCTTTATGGTCCAACTCTCACATCCATACATGACTACTGGAAAAACCATAGCTTTGACTAGATGGACCTTACTACTGTGGACTTAATATCCTCTCTACTAAAAATGGCAACTGACACACTAAATGTAAGGGGTCAGTTTTCAATAAACTAACTATAAAATTTTTATTTTGAAATAATTTTAAATATAGAAAAAATATTTATAAAAGAATCATATCATTTAGAGAACAGGTGAGGGCACTGAAGGAGGCTTCCCAGAAAAGGGACACCCTGGCTACTGTCTTAAAGACTAAGTCATTATTGATACATAGCAAAAGAAAAAGAGAAGAAGAAAAATATTTTTTAAAGTCATATAAGGATTGTCACTTATCATTCACTCAGATTCACCAATTTTTAATGTTTTATCCTATTTGATTTATGCTTTGACATATAAATATGGTTATTTTGTTCTGAAACATTTGAAGTTGAAAAAGCTGTACCCTTTACCTACCCTTCTCCTTTTTCCCTCAACCTTTTATGATGAAAAAATTAAATATATAGAAAAGTTGAAAGAATTACGCAGTGAACACCCATATAGCCACCATTCAGATTCTAGAATTAGCACTTTATTTGCTTTATCACCTTTTCATCCATCTGTCCATCTTTTTATGCATTTCAAATTGGGTTGCTGACAGCTATGTAATTCTAAGTTCTTCAATACCTGTATCATTAACTAGATGAACAAACTATTTTGTGCTCTGAAGTCAAGCTGTTCTTCCAAGCTGTGTTTACTGTGTTGCAAAAATTCTGGTCTACCTGTGGATCTGAGATCTGTTTGGCCATGGGACACAGGTCTCTGACTCACTTTTGGATGATGTCCCTCCACTTCACCTAGTCCAGTGCCAGGCACACATTCCATAAACGCCACTTGACACTGATGAGCAGAGACAGAGCTAGAGCTAGGGGAAGAGTCACAATGAAACTAGAATTAACTGAGGGAGGAGAGGTGTATATGCACAGAGGGCAATGAGTGAATGAAGTAGAAGCTGGAGCTTGAAGAATTGGGGAAGATGGGGGCCTTAGACCACCTGGTACTTTCAGCAGTACTTTTATCTGCTGCTTTCCAGCCCTCTCTTTAGAAGGAGAGATTCCAGGAAACTAGGGACAATTGCTGCTCAGCAGAGTACATGACAAGTTTCCTTGCTACTACTTAGGCACCACCAATTAGTATAATCATGTCACTTCATGAATATGCTAATCTACAGCAAGACGCAGCTTAGTTTTAGAGTATGGATGGGCCACTGAAAACCTCTTTCAAACTAAATCTGTGCTACAGGCCAAAGAGTACTTGAGTTCAATGAATTCTAGTTTCCTTTCTCTTTATAACCTTTCCTTTCTTGCTCTGTTGCTTATGAATACAAGTAAAGCTCTAATATGCATTTATTGAATAATTACGTTGTGCCAAGCACTGTGCTAGTTGCTATCACACCATTAACACTTTCCAGTAACCCAGTGAGTAGGTACTACTTCTTCCCCTGTTTGCCAGATAAGAAAATTTGAGACTCAGATTCTTGTCCATAAGCCGGAATTCAAGAAACTCAGGTTTGTCAGACTGCAGAGCCTAGTAGTGTTAACCACATTGTTGGATGACTTTTTTTTTTAATTGTCTATCCAGTATAAATGTAAGGAGATTTACATTTACTGTATTGACTCAGAAAGTCCAGTTGAATCACTGAATTAAGGAATTCAGTCATTCAGACTTTAATCATTAGACTGTTGGTACAGGAATGGATTCAGATTGCTTGAGTTCAAATCCCAGATCTATTGCTTAGCAGTTGGGTGACTGCAAGCAAGTTACTTAACATCAGTAAGCCTCAGTTTCCTTGCCTATAAACTTAGGATGATAATACCTACCATATAATTGTGTCGTGAGGACTGATTTAAACAATAAAGTATCATGCCATGTTTGGCAGGCAGCAGGTACTTTGCATAATTTAGATCACTTCCTTCCTTCTTCCTTTTAGGGACCAGACCACTTACCTGTAGCTTTCATTTGAGGAAAACAAACTGCTCCTGAAACATTTTTTGGAGAGAAACATTCTGAAAAGGAATATTGGGCTGACTGTTCCCAAGGCACATTTGCCCAGTGAGTAAAGACAGTTGCCCGGCTCTAATGTAAAGCATGTTTCAGAAAAAGCTAGAAACATGAATTTGGGGTGGTCTATCTCTCTGCTTCTTGAAGATTAGGGCCAAATTGTGACATCATCTATTTTGTTGCTAGACTAAATTTCACAATTCGCATAGAGTATTAGACTTGGGATATTGGTAATCCTACCCTAATCATTTCAAAGAAAGCAGGCTAAGTGAAAAAGAGGATAAGTGACTTGACCAAGTTCAAACAGTGAAAAAAAAAAAAATCGGAGAATGCAGTTTTCCCAACTCCTACTTAGTGCTGTACTATGGTTCATTGTGGGCTCTCAGGCAGGTGAAAGCAAGTCTCGATGTGTGCTCTTTGCAGGAGCTTGAACTGATTGGACTCTCAGGGTTTGGAACAAGTTTGATTGATTCAGAAAACATGAAGCATTGGTCTAGTTCAAATCGATTCACTAGTTGTTACTGCTTTCAAGCTATTAACAGTTCCATTTTGTTGGGATTTAGAAAACGAGTGTTGTTTCTTCTTGTTTAGGTTCATGCCTTGGTTCAAGTTTCATTGTTATTTGAAGTCTTGCACTGGAATTTTTGTTTTTGACAAAAGTACTCGGTATCCAAGGTGGTTAGCAACAGGAATTCATTTGAAAAGATCAGTTGGGCATGGTGATGGTTGCTGAGAAGGAGCTCAAGTGGATTAGGGAACCACTAGTGTTTATGTTCTGGAGATTGAAATTAGGATGATGGAAACATTGCAGTGGTTTTTGATGTATATGTTTGTCTGTTTGTTTTTATCAGGATTCTCTGATGCTTTAATTTCCATTCTTGCTAATATGTGTCAAAACTGCTGCCTTCCACCCTAGTTTATTGCCTTTGGGGACATACTATCAGTCATGTTGTAGATGTGATCCTCACCGTTTGACAAAAGATCATCTTTCCTGGCCTTTCCCCTTTACTTTGAATGGCCTTTCTGAGGAACTTGGGAAATATGAATTTCAAGCTTACATGTGTGCAACAATTCAGTTGCAATGCCCAGTGGCAGATCAGTTGGTTCTGAAATACCGCCTTTGTTCCTTTCTTACCAGTGTGTATTTTAAAGTCTCAGGCCAGCTTCCTTTGCTGTAACTGAAGTTGGGCTGACAACCTTATTAGTCACTGAGTTGTGTCCAAGTCTTTGTGACCCCATGGACCATAGCCCACCAGGCTCCTCTGTCCTTGGAATTGTCCAGGCAAGAATCACTGGTGGAGGGTTGCAATGATGAGGCCCCCTGGAAAACTGTGTTCTGCCCGCCTGGCTTTCCAAATGCCAAAGGAAAGTGCTGGTGCCAGGTATACCAGTGCTTTTTCAAGCTCTTTACTGTTTACCTAAGCAGTTGGAAGGCTAAGATAACAGCTATGGTAGTAAACGGGCCATTTCTAGTACCTCAGAAGGCAAGCACTTTCTAGGAGGTGAAGTTTTGGATGATTCTAGCAAGTGTTTTTCTGCATAGAGGGAAAAAAAGCTCTCACTTCAGATTCTTTCACTCTCCTTCCCTCCCCTCTCTTCTGCTCTACTTATCCATTTTCCCCATTGATTTAATATAGAATTTGGATACATATTTTACTGAAATTTTCAGTATTGGCAATGACATTCAAGGGGGCAATTAGAAAAAACAAAGTTTTCTTTCTTCTGACAGGAAGTAGGCTAGGTACTTGTTTGAGTTCACTGATGGCATTGGAGGGGGCCCAGGGGAGCTGCCATCTGATATTTCTGCTATACTCCCACCTTTCTTTGGGCTGCTTCAGATTTGGCCCATGTGGACAGACACACACTTGGGAAACCACCGTACAGATGAAAATCAGGACATGTGGGATTTGGCTGAACCATAGGCCCCTAGATGTTGCCTGGATCGTTGGCCACCCCAGGACTTCATGTACTAAAACTGTGTCCCAGCTGAAGCCAGCTGGTCCCTATATATATAGTATCAAAGCAGCTTGAAGCCTCATAAAGCATGACTTTGGAGTTTTACCTTGTGGATTTAGATAATCAACCTGAACACTTTTCCACACACTGGGAAGTAAGGATGTACCAGTTTAATAGGAAGATTTAACAAAAAGAGACATTCATTGTCTAGTAACTTTCATTCCAGATGGGACATAATACTAGACCTTACCAAAAACTTGACTGACTTTTTAGAAAGGAAAGAAGGGATTAGAAGGCTTCCATCTCTTTAATAAACTTTTGATGTCTTATATATCAGATATTAAAGTTTTTCTTTTCAAAAATTTTTCTCCTGTGGAATTTTAAGAGCAAACACTACTTCCTTCTCCTTTAAAATGGAAAGAATTGGATAATGTTTCATGAAAGTATATTGGTCCTTTCTTTTTATTTTCCTTATATGATAGAGGTGTCTCATTTCAGTCATTTAGGCAAGGTTTGTCTCAGGGTATAATAATAGTAATCCCATAGAATTTTATAGTCCTTTACAGTTTACAAAAGCATTCTCATAACTATTATTTCATTAGCTCTTCATAGCAATCCTATGTGCAGAATGGGTACAACTATGTACAATTTATAAAATAAGGGAACTTATGCTCCAAGAAGTTAAGTGACTTGTCTGGGGTAACACAGCTAGAAAGTTGTAGAACTGGAACCTGAACCCAGGTTTCCTGATACTTAACCCCAGTACTCCTCCAGTTGTGTCGTGTTTTCTTCCTGAGACTGTCTCCTTGTTCTTCCTACTCATGATTCTTTTTGAAATAAGTCTAGAAAAAGGTGCTTCAGTTTAGCAGGTGAGTAAGCTAAAGCATTTATAAAGTGCCTTCTTCAAGATCACCTGTGGAGAGATTCCTGCACCTAGCTCTTAGCTTCTCACCTGGAATATAACTGAACTATTTTTAGGTACCCATATTGTTTTTCGGTGTTCAATATATGCACAAAAGTTGTGTAATCCATTGATTATAGGTATGAAAGCTGCACCTGGGGAATGGGACTAAGGATGGTTGGCTTAAAATAATTAGCTTCTTGCCTTTTTGTTAAGAGATGTCATGTTCAGTATAATTTAATTTCTTTATACTTCCTTTGCTTCCAGACTTTTAATACAATTCTTTAGGGAAAATTAGCAAATATTCATTCTGAGTGTTGATTTCTCAGGCACAAGGGTGGCTGGAGGAAAAAGAAAGCAGAGGGGTGACTTTCCACGCTCTGTAAGAGTGGGCAGGCATTATTTTCTTTGGGCTGTGAGCTAAGATTCCTTCTAAGGCATGCAAATCGTAAAGTTCTGATTTGTCAAGTGCATGCTGTTTCTTTAGGCACTGATGTATGAAATCCCGAACGAATTCTCCGATGAACATGCTGCTAATTGCTTCTCCACCTGCTCTCCAGCCTCCACCACCCCACCCCCCCACTCCCAATTCAGCCTATAAGTGTCCGTCATTGGAGATGGATGGTGACACATGCAGTGATAGCAATTCATAAAAGCCAGTTCCAGCCCTTGTCTTCAAGGCTCCTGGATTTTCCACTGCCTGCTTTTGTGTAAGTGAAGTGGATGGAAGTGCTACTGGCATCGGAATCCACCTCCCTATGCTCCGTTGCTAGAGCTCAGTTGCTCGGCTGGAGCTGAGCTAAACAGAAGCAGCGGCTCTGAGCTGAATTGTAGCTGGTTTTTTTTTTTTTTTTTTTTTCCCTCAATGGGGAGGTGGGTTAGGGGTAGTGTGTAGTGGGGGTTTGGGGTGCTTTGGCTTTTCTTTTTGTGAAGAGAAGAGGTTAAGGGGAGAATAACTCACGGTAGCATATACAACGTGAAACAGTTCCCTGAAGAGTGTCACGATGTTCCTAGTCCAATATTCAGGTATAGTATGTTTTATTTCATCTGAAAATTTTCTTTTGTTTCAAAGTGCATTCCTTTCTTATTTTGCCTCCAGTTCAACTGTACTGAAGGACAAATAAGGTTCTAATGAGCTAAACAAAATTGCTGCATAAAATATGCCTGCCCCTAGCTATAACGTTTGTAGCAGATTGCTATGTAAGATCTGGGTTCTCTGTTAAATTGGTAGTCCCGATCCCTTAATTGTGCATGCTTCTCTGCTGTATTCTTGTATTGAATTTCTCAAGTCTTATGTCTGCAACTGGTAGTCTGTGATCTAGCCTAGAGTGTTTGCACAGAAGACAGTGCTTTGGAAGCAAAAAGCAATTTTGAAAACACTTAGTATGTTGTGTTTCTCTTGAGTTTATTAACTCCTCTATTTGTTAATTGGTTGTCTAGATTTGAGATATAGTTAAGAGTAAGTACATTTCAAATAGGAAGCATTCCAGAACACATTTGTTTGGTAAATTTATTTTTATTTCATTAACTCAGATTGATAAACATTATATATTATTGTTGTTTGTTCTCCTGGTAGAAAAAAAGTGCTGTAAAGAGCAAGGCTAAACATGCCAGCTCCAGACCATCTGTATTGTAAAATACCACTGGACCAGAAGTGTTCTCTAAGTAGTCTCTTAAGCTTTCAGAAACATATTGGTCCATAATAACGAAGAACGTGGAGACTGATCAGGTATTGGTGAATGTTGTTTGAAAGGCTCCTTATATAGCACTTAATCAGAAAGGATCCTCCCAAATAAAAAAACCTTGAGAAAGTTTCACTTTCTTGCCGAGCAGAATAGAAGCTTAGTTTCTACAACCACATGTTTTGATAAGTTTGAATATCATTTATTGTCAAGGGCTTACACCTTCATTCTTGCTTTATTATCCTTAAAATATTGTGCTCCTGTGCTTAAGAGCTAAAAGATCATGTTCTGTTTTGATACGTGGTTTGACAGTTGATTTCGCTCCTCATTAATTGGACAGCATGCAGATGATGTGGAGAAGTGAGTGAGTGACAATATTTCAAGGTTACGCTGAAGAGCATACAGTGAACCTTAGTGCCTGGACCAACAGCTGCTGAATTGAATTGTCTGCAATTAAAGCAACAGCAGGTTTGTGTAGTCTCCCTGCAGCCCGTTTATTTGAATTTACAGCTTCAGTTTCTTCTTTGGGTAGTGGTTGGTTTGTTTCACTAAGTGTTGGAGAGTTGTGCTTGTTGGATGTTTTCTCCATACTCTAATGCATGCTTGACTCCAGAAGAGCCGTCTCTGTACCTTTTTAATGTGTGAAGTTGTTGAGGTTTTTCTCTTTGGATGAAAACCAGAGACTGTCTTGTTTTCTCCACTGCAAAACTAAATAGATATATTTTCATGGAAAACACTGCTTTATTCAATAAATAGAGATTTCTCATGGACCTGTGTTACTGGTTTAAATTTCAGGCAGTGAAAGATGCTGGAAAATGTTATGTTACTGGAATTTCTATATCTGGAAAGAACTTCTCTATGCTTATAAAAATGTTTATGTTAAAAAAATAGTGACATTATCTCTTTGCCATCTCTGAATTCCAGGGTGACCTAATGAATAATATCAAAGCTAACTAGGTGGCTTTTATGACTGAATTGTAATTGTATGCTAATAGTGAATACTTGCTTCATTTCATCATGCTTTTTTACTATATTAAAAAAACAACTTATAATTACTATATAGTTGTTGGTTATTGATTCATGGTGGATATAATGTAAAACATTTACACAATTATTTTACATATACTTGATCGATCTTTTCTCATAACCACCCTGTGTGAAGTCAAGTGGCATAATGATCTCCATTTTAGAGGTAAGAAAACTGAGACTTAGAGGATAAGGAACTGGCCTGACGTGTCACATCTAACAAGTGGCAGAGCCCAGACTCAGTGGTGTGATTTAAGAACCTGTGCTTTTTCTCACCCTTATACTAGGCTGCCTCTCAGTTGATGGATCCAGGGTAAATTTGACTTAAGCTACTAGTCAAGAAGACTAAATTCAGTCATTTACTTAAAAAAATGTTATCTGATAGAACTCTAGAGGTTTTTTTCCGAGTTATTTGTAGCCCAACATTTATTTTAATATGTGAGTGCTTTCCAGATTAATTTTATAGATTATGTGGAAAAACATTAGTGTTTTGATTAATTTATACATCAATATAAATGAAGGTAGAGCCTTGTAAAGTTATTGAGAAGTAAAATGTTGTCCAATTGAAAAGGTTAGTGTGGAATATTTTCCTTCTAAAACAAGCTCATTTGTTTTTAATATTTCTGCTCAACAAACATATA
>SJYQ01003185.1:42955-60958 GCA_006410935.1 Redunca redunca
AAAAGATATACAACTGTCTCAGTTTTACATTTTTCTTTCTATTTTTATCTATCTATCCATCCATCTATGTATGTATGTAAAATGGATGAATTTTCTCATCTTTTAAAATTCCCAAATGGTTTCTCAATTTTAAATTCATTCATTTAAAGGGGAAAAAAACACAGGTTCTATCCCACTGAAAGGAATACTGTTTAAAACTGTGTTATCACTTCAGCAGAAAACCCCAGATACTTGGGTAGTCATACTAGTTCTCTGGTAAAACATTCTTGAAAACCTCTTCAGGAAACAGCCTTGAAGCACTCATTCTTTGACCTGAATTTATTAGAGACTGTGCCATGTACTGGGGAAATGGATGGATGCTCACATCATAGATAACTCTTCCTTAGCATTTGATAATGAATATTTGAGAATGTTGTCAAGAAAATGAGTCAGAAAAAAAAGAAAAGAAAATGAGTCAGAGATAGGGCACGGATTGTTATGATCTGTTTATGAGACTTTCAGAAAGATGGTAATAGAAATATTGTCTCAGCTACTATGTAATTAGAATTTATCCTTATCTAAGATATCTTTCTACTTTAACATATCTTAAAGCTATATGATTTCCTTGTAGCAAAAAGGAAAGGAGGATAATATAAAGCTCCTTTATCATTACTTAACTTCAGTGGAATCTGATTCTTAAAGTACAGGAGGGAGCTTGAGGGAATGGGTGAAGGTTAGAGGGAAAACTAGACATGTGACTGGAAGCACCATGTTAAACTTGGTGTCAGGTGGCGAATTTCCTGTGCAGTCAGAAGCTCTGGCTAACACCCCTCAATCCATCCCACTTTCTGGAACTGTGCACTTTAAACATAAACGAAAAAGACCTTATTAGGATTTTTAAAGAAATTGATATTTTTTTTCATTGGTGAAACAGTCTTTCATCTGCAAAATAATCATTTTCCCCCCTGCTGTTTGAGGCCAAGAAAAATTAGAGAGGGAATAGATTTCTAGGTTCTGGCTGTTTAGGCTGGTTGTCTGGTGGATTTTTCCCTTCAGTATGCCTTTGAGTGTGCTTTAGGGACATGTAAGGCAGGTCTTATGAATGGGCGTATAAGGTTAGTTTACACCAGCCAGTATTATGCTGGCGTTGACTTGCACTAGCTTACTTAAGGGGAAGCACTAAGAATATTTAGAAGTTGAAAAACGTACTCATATCTTTTTCCAGAGAGGACTTAAGATACTCATTTTAAGCAATATTAAGGTCTGCTGCCTCAGCAGGATAGTGTACTGCAGATGTCCCCCGGGCTGCTAAACTATTCTGATCACCACCCCTTAGATATAACACTGATGCCTTCAAGGGTTATTGGATATTGAATATAGCACAAGTAAGTGTGTGTCTTTCACTTATACATACACAGGATAATACTAGCTAACATTTACTGAGTGCTTACTTTGTGCCAGGCCATGTTATAAATACCTTATATGTATGAACTCATCAACCTTCATAGCATTCCTATGAGGTAGGTGATATTATTTCCATTTTAAGGGTAGAAAAAATGGGACACAGAATTTAAGTAACTTGTCTACAGATTGCACAATTACTAAGTAGCAGAATCAAGATTCAATTACAGGAAGTCTGACTCCAGAGCTTATACGCTTAATTGCTATGCAATATGTTGTATATCTTAAAGGGTGCTTCATTGAAGAAGCTCACTTGTGTGCCATCCATAGAAGGTACCCCATTGTCTATACCTTCATAAGTCATAGATGGTGTAGAACTGTCTGCTCACCAGACTGCAAGAATTATACTTTCTTTCTGACCCTAATTGCTGGTACTTTCTACTGCCAAAGTCATGATGGATCGTTGTATTCCCAATAGCATCTAAACATTGCCCCTACTCATGCTCTTTCTTCAGAATCTCAGCTTTAAGAAGTCTCTTTCATATTCTCTTGCTTCTCTCTTGATTCCCAGCATTTTTCAAGAAGAAATATTGTCAACCAGAGTACAGTTTTTCTTTATGGAGCCAAATGACCAAATCATAGCACATCTTCCCAGCATCCACGCTCTCCCCACTCCATTTTATGCCCAACTGTTAGTGTTCTTCCGAAATGCAGATCTTATCATATCACTACTCTCCTCAAATACATTCTGAAGGATTTTTTTTTTCCCCAGACAGGCATTCAGTGCCATCCATGGTCTTGTTCCCATTACCCAGAATGCATCTATACCCCTATCTCCCACTACACTGCTGCTGCTGCTGCTGCTGCTAAGTCGCTTCAGTCGTGTCTGACTCTGTGTGACCCCGTAGACAGCAGCCCACCAGGCTCCCCCGTTCCTGGGATTCTCCAGGCAAGAACACTGGAGTGGGTTGCCATTTCCTTCTCTAATGCATGAAAGTGAAAAGTGAAAGTGAAGTCGCTCAGTCGTGCCCGACTCTTCACGACCCCTTGGACTGCAGCCTACCAGGCTCCTCCGTCCATAGAATTTTCCAGACAAGAGTACTGGAGTGGGGTGCCATTGCCTTCTCTGTCCCACGACACAACCTTCTCTAAATCCTACTCAGTAGGCACTCTACATCACTTGTAGGTCACCAGGTATGCTCCAGATTTTCAAGCTCCTGTGCTTTTTTTCACGTTGTTCTCTACATTTTAACTGCCATTGTTCTACCTTGCCTGTAACTCCAGAGCTATTCAACATTTAAGGTTCAGCTGAAATGACACCTGCTACTATATTTATTTTTGGTCTCTCTTCCTCCCCTAAATTGAATTCCTTTAAGTTAAAAATCTTATTTTACTAATCTCTTAGCATATAGTCTAGTACCTCGTACATACTTAGCTTTTACATGCAGTATTTAGATCTTCAGAAATTATACCACCAAGCTTTCACCAGGGCCTGAGAGTTCCAGAAAACTGAATGACTATATAGTTTCTGTCATGCATAGATATTCTGGAATATTCTGTTCAAAAGATTTTTTTCTAGTGTGTGTCTTCTTGATTTTTCTCTCTGTATTTATCCTTGCTTGGATCTACTATACCTTGAAATCTCCTTCTTTGCCTTTGTGGAACAGTTTGCACTTTTGTAGAGAGATAAGAGCTTGCCTGTGTACGCATATTAATACTTTCCCATCCAAGTAAATGAAGCAGAATGTGTAAACCAATCATTGGAATTTTTGATGCATAATCACAGTGTTTCTCAAAATGTGGTTTGAGGACTACCCATGTCAGCATTACCTAGGACATGTGTCTAATATGCAAATTCCTAGATGCTCATTCCAGATCTATTGAATCACTCAATGAATTATCTGCATTTAGCAAACTCCACAGATGAGGCTTCTGTACAACTGAATTTTGAAGACCATTGTCCAAAGTCAAAAGTAAAATGTTCAGTCCTAATCTATATTCTCTGTAGATACAAGCATTAATTAGTTGTGGGAAAACTATCACTGAAAATGGTTTGAATTATTTGGTCTAAACTCAAAGTCTTGACCTTGTTGTGTCTAGCCCAGTGCTGTCCAATAGAGCTTTCTGTGATAATGAAATAACCTCTATCTTTACCGTCCAACACGTGTGTCCATTGAGCACTGAAGTGTGGCTGCTGAAACTAAGGAGTTGAATTTTGAAATTTTACATAACTGTAAGTAAACTGAAATTTTAAATACTTACATGTGGCTATTGGATGCAGTGTTGGAAGTGCAGCTCCAGAAGACTTGGCTATCTAGATGGAATAATCCTCCTATGAGTCTCATAGGCTACAGTGATCACTGTATGGATCAGAAATCAAACAGCAACATTGTTTCCTTTGACACATGGGATATTGCATTTCTTTTTTTTATGAATTGCTTAAATATTTTTAATGTCCTAAAGTGGATTATCCTCAGAAGTGATTTAACAAATTATGATCTCAATTAAACTTAAATGAGATCTACATTCTACGCTTCTATCAGTGCTATTTTTCTGTTCATATTGGCTTACTATTGAGAATTAACTGTTAAGCCTTGATGTCTAGGGATAAGAAAGTAGAGTTAATCAGAAGAAAGAGCTCCTGACTCCAGTGTTTAGGTCAGAGACACTCTTTATACATTTTAGCTTTCCTAGACCCTTTAAATATCCTCTTTTGGGTTCATCAGCCCCTTAGCCACTCATTACCCATTACTTTTCAGCTTCCATTTCTTTTTCTGACAAATCTTCTTTGAACCAGTAATGTACCCCTTTCAGGATGATTTCATTAGTTAAATAGCACTAATACTTTGGAAGAAGTGAATCAGAAATGGATTGCAGCCTCTACATAAAGAGACATAAATCTAGGCACTCTGTTTTGTTATTGGGTGAAGTTCATCATGTGTATTAGTTATACTTGGTGGCTTTCCAAAAAGAACCCTGTGTCAAAATCTATAGTACTGAGGAAAAAAAAACACATAGGTAATATAATGCACTTGACTATCACTGTCTGTGGAAACTATATGATAAATAATTAGGCCTGCTTGACCTGCCCTCTGTTGCCTAGATCCCAGTTCTTTGTACACTTTTCAGTTGCTAAAATTTTAGCACGTCCTGAAATTCCCTTCTCTCCTTTCACATTTTTCACTTTCTTTAGCTGTGCTTTCTGTTTTCAATGGACAGGAGACCACCACCCTCCCTTTATTTTGTACCATTCAAACTCATTCTCAGCATCTATTGTTGTATCCAGCCTGGCTGAACTGCCTAGAGCAGTTCAAAACGGGTGTTTTAAAGTGCCACTCAGGGCCACCCTGGAGCACTCTGCAAATAGGTTCTTTTGTTTTGAGGACTAAAGAGATAGTGCCACAGCTACCGTTTGGAGAGAAATGCATAAAGACAAACCCCATTTGGAACTAAAGGAAAATTTTAACCCCTTGCCTCTCACTTCCCCAAAACTACATCTCCAATTTTCAGTGACATTTTTACATTGGTCTAGGAAGCTAGACATTTCAGTTTTCAATGACAAAGTTCACTCTAATCAGGATGCTTCATAATTTAAACCAGAGTAGAGAAGAAGGAAAATACATCTTAAAGGTATGTTATAGGACTCTGCTAGTATCTTTTAATAAGTTATTTCATTTAATCTTCATTAGCCCTCTCAGTAAATGTTGGCTGTCCTCCTTACCCAAGGCTATTGTTGTTGTTGTTTAGTCGCTCAGTTGTGTCTGACTCTTTTGCGACCTCATGGACTGTAGCTCAGCAGCCTTCTCTGTCCATGGGATTTCCCAGGCTGGAATCCTGGAGTGGGTTTCCATTTCCTCCTCCGGGGGATCTTCCAAATCCTGGGATCAAACTCATGTCTCCTGCATCAGCAGGTGGATTCCTTACCACTGAGCCACCAAGGAAGCCCCCCCGCCCCCAGCCCAAAGGCTATATACACCACTAACTTTTCTACAGCTGTGTGTCCAGACTCTGAAGTCTGTTGCTTTTTACTTAGATATATACTTAGGAATTTGGAGAAGGAAATGGCAACCCACTCCAGTGTTCTTGCCTGGAGAATCCCAGGGACAGCGGAGCCTGGTGGGCTGCCATCTATGGGGTCGCACAGAGTCGGACACGACTGAAGCAACTTAGCAGCAGCAGCATACTTAGGAATATGGTTGTCTTTTCCATCTCTCTTTGTGTATGTTTATGTGTGAGAGAAGAGAGAAAGAGAGAGAAGGACAGAGCAAGAGAGACAGAGAGACATACATACAGAGACACATACACAGAGAAGGTTTTAAGTATAGAAGGTTTTAGTAGGAGAAGGTAAAGAAAACGCTCCCTGTGTTAACTGTCTACCAAACAGGGATTGGGATGTACCCAGTTAAAGCTTCTGATGAAGAGGTTGTAAAGAAAACCATTTTTAGATTTTTTATAGACTTTACTCATTTCCATTCCCATCCCCTATGCTAGACTAAATATGGTTGGCATTTTCCTAAACACTGCTTTTTGGTTTGGAGGTGGGGCAGGAACTACAAGTAACTACAGCTCTAGTATGCTTGCCTGAGTCAGGGAAACTTGCCCAGCTTCTTCAGTGGAGGTTGTACAATCTGTGTTTACCTAAAGTTTTTGAAGAGTGTAAAAATTATAAAATAATTGTAACAATCTATATTTAATAAAAATTCAGACTCTTCTGGGAAAATTTTTCAGCAGCATATTACATTTTTGTCCTGGTTATAAATAACACACGCATAGATCGTCATTAAAAGTAAGTTTGATTCATGCTCTTTAAAGTCTACAGGTGATACGAGATAGTAAACTAAATTAAGAGTGTGCAATTGATATGGCATTTAAAAAGCCAAAATGGTCTTGAGTAACTGACATAGATATGGGCAAATAACTTCTTAGAGCAAAGTAGTGAGAATCCCTTTTTAATTGGTAATAAGACTGTGCCCAAGTTTCCATTCTCTGGAATTGAGATGCCTGAAATGGAAAAGAGCAATTGAAATGCTTAAGGGATCTAGGGAGAGTGGTTTATGTGGGTGGGATATAAAGTAAATACAATAAAGACAGCTTGAGTAGTTGGTGAAGATTGGTGCTCATGGCTATTTTGAGTGGTGTGAGCAATAAAGAGCTCAGTCTGGCAGAAAAGGGATAAGCCCAGGCAGAAATATGACCATTGGAGAAATGAACCTAGGATTCTAGTAATATCTTTCCCCCTCCCAAATAGTGTTCCTGAGTGCCCTACCCATGGGCCTCATGAGGCTTTTAAGGAGAAAGGAAAGAAATGGTCTGGGAAGAAGTGTTCTGGAGGAATTAAAGTGACAAGACCATGATTATTTTGTCAAATATTTACAGCTATTTAAAATGAAAAGAACCTCCACTTTACAAGAAACTTTCCAGAACATTTCCTTTGCTGGCCTCACGTTAAGCTCAGATGAAGCACAAGCTGTAAAGAAGAACCTCACTTTAACATGGAATATGATCCAAGGCAATACCCTTTTTGGAACTTCTCCATGGGGATTTCTGACTGGAAGTAACAGAAGGGCCATGTTAGAACATTAGAACACAGTTCCAAGACATGAACCTTGAGGTTGGGATTTATCGTAAGGCTCTGGTGTACTAGCTGGGCACTGAGTACAAATTCATTACAGATGTTTTCCATTTGAGATTTTTGATATAGAGTTTTTGTGTATGCCTAGGATGTCAGTGAGCCAGGATAATTCACTGCTTAGCTAGCACCTACTCTATGTGTTACCTATTCTTGACCAATCCAATGCAAGAAGTACTTAACTTGAACCTGTTCAGCCATTTTTGATTCTACGTTACTATTGGTAAGCTGCACCTTCCAGGATATTAAACTGCCCCTTGCTGTTGTGAAACAGATGATGCATAAGCAGATTTTCTGTTTGTGTCTGAACTTCTCTTTTTTAGTATCAAATCATTCCCAGTAAGCTCTAAAATGTGGTTTTAAATCTAGATCATAATGGACCACCTGACAAATGATTCCACTTTATGATCCCAAGTTAAAGTTATTGAACAGAGAGAAAAACATTGCAGAATGGAGTGCTAGTGTCTTATGGCATTTGTGGACTTAGGCCAAAATATTTGAAAACTTCAGCCAGAGGGTTCATTCTGAAGCCTTGCAAGCAACTGCTAAAAATCAGCAGACTGCACATTCCATATCTGGCGAAAAAAACAGAGGAGGCTGGGAAAAGAGAAAAGACAAAGTCCCAGATAATTTGTATAAATTATTATTAGTATTAAGTACAGTGGAAGATCCAGTTCTTACTGATATTTATAGAGCGCTACCCTTAAAGCTGTAGACTACAAAAAGAATAATCTAATAAACAGGCCTATTGCTAAATGATTGCAACTATAAGAAATAGCCTAACCCACAATATCAAGTTTTATAATTCCATAGGAAATCACTGTTGGGATTTATGAGTCTAGTGGGAATATTTAGTACTTATTTATTCCTGGCTAATGTGGAAATGATTAACAATGAGAAGAAGGGTTTACAGATGAATATTAGAAATATATGCATTTTAATAGAACCTTGGGCTTATAAGAAACCTTAAAGGCTATCCAGTCACATCTCCCCTCTCCAATACATACATATGCAGTCTGTTGTGTGAACCATCTACTCCATTCTCAAGTGATCATCCAGCTTATGCTTGGATATTTCCTAAAATTTGGCACTTTCCACTATGAGGCAGCATGCTGATCTTTGAATAGCTTCAGTTATTGAATATCTGCAAATCTCTCTCCCTGCAGCCTCCACCCATTGCTCCTACTGTTAGGCCTAGTGTACAAACTACAACATGAATTGAGCCCTCTCGGAGTTGTATTCCATGATGGCCCTGATTCTTCTTACCCTTTGGAGCGTGCACCAAACCACCTTACCCTGCTTCCATATGGTAACCATTCAAAAGTTGGAAAATAATCATGTGCTTCCCAAGTGACTAATTTTTATTAACAGCTTTATTGGGGTATAATTTACATACCATTAATTCACCTGTTTTTATTTAATGATCTTTAGTATATTCAAAGTTATACTACCATCATTAAAATCCAATTTTATAAAATTTAATTTTATAACATTCTAATTATCCCCCAAATAAATAAAGTCTAAGGGTTAATCACTATCTCCCTTTCCTGTCATTCCCCTCAGTGCAAGACAACCACTAATCTACTATGTCTCTATGGATTTGCCTATTCTGGATATTACATATGAATGGAATTATGAAACATGTGTCCTTTTACACTTGGTTTCTTTCACTTAGCATAATATTTTCAAAGTTCATCCATTTTATAGCATGTATCATGACTTCCCTTTTATAACACATACTATTCCATTGTATTGCTATAACACATTTTGTTTTTTCATGAATCGATGGACATTGACATCACCAACTCTTTAGCTTTTGTGAATAACGCTGTTATAAGCATTCATGTATTTTTTTGTATGTGGACATATGTATTCATTTCTCTCAGTAGGTACCCAGAAGTCATATGGTAATTCTACATATGACTTTTTGAAGAGCCCTCAAAATCACTTTTGAAAGTAGCCACACTATTTTTTAAATCCCACCAAAAATGAATAAGGATTCCAGTTTCTCCACAATCTTTTCAGTGTTTTTTATTGTCTGCTAATAATAAGCAGCCATTCTAATAGGTGAGAAGTGGTATCTTGTGGCTTTGCAAATATTTTCTACCACTCTGTAGACTGTCTTTTCACCTTCATGATGATAGCATTTCCAATTCCAATGAAGCAAATTTATCTATTCTTTTTCTTTTGTAACTTCTATTTTGCTGTCACATATAAGAAAACATTGCCTAACTCAAGGTCAAAAAGATTACTCATGTTTCCTTCTAAGAGTTTTACTTTTTCAGCCCTTACATATAGGTCTGTGATCCATTTTTAGTTAATTGTTGTGTGTGATGTGAGGTCAGGGATCGCCTTATTCTTTTGCATGTGGATATCCAGTTGCCCCAGTGCTGTTTGTTGAAAAAACTATTCTTTTTCCATTGCATGATCTTAGCACATTTGTGAAAAATCAATTAGTGGTAAGCATAAGGGTTTAATTTTGGACACTCATTTCTGTTGCATTGTTCTACATGCCTGTCCATATGCCAGATTTTCCTGATTACTATAGCTTTGTAGTAGTTTTTGAAATTGGGAAATGAGAGTCTTCCAACTTGGTTCTTTTTTTTTTTTTTATGATTGTTTTGGTTATTTTGCATCTCTCACATTTTTATATGAATTTTAGAATTTGTGTGTCAATTTCCTTTAAAAAAAACAAACCAACTTGGGCTTTGAAAAGGATTGCATCGAATCCATAGTGTGAATGATTTTCTAAAGGCATAAACCTCACTTAAACTGAGACCCCATAAGGAGTGGCTCTATACACAAAGTGAGAGCACTACAGAAATAAAGCTTATACCTTTTATTGACACAACTAACTTTTGGTTTCTCAAGTAGCCAGAATCCACATGGTGTAAATACATAATACAAGACAACCAAATGAAATGCCCTGTCTCAGTTCAGTTCAGTTGCTCAGTCGTGTCCAGCTCTTTGCGACCCCATGAATCGCAGCATGCCAGGCCTCCCTGTCCATCACCAACTCCCGGAGTTCACTCAGACTTATGTCCATCGAGTCAGTGATGCCATCCAGCCATCTCATCCTCTGTCGCCCCCTTCTTGTCCTGCCCCTAATCACTCCCAGCATCAGAGTCTTTTCCAATGAGTCAACTCTTTGCATGAGGTGGCCAAACTACTGCAGTTTCAGCTTTAGCATCATTCCTTCCAAAGAAATCATAGGGCTGATCTCCTTGCAGTCCAAGGGACCCTCAAGAGTCTTCTCCAACACCACAGTTCAAAAGCATCAATTCTTCGGTGTTCAGCCTTCTTCACAGTCCAACTCTCACATCCATATATGACCACTGGAGAAACCATAGCCTTGACTAGGCGGACCTTGGTCGGCAAAGTAATGTCTCTGCTTTTGAATATGCTATCTAGGTTGGTCATAACTTTTCTTCCAAGGAGTAAGCGTCTTTTAATTTCATGGCTGCAGTCACCATCAGCAGTGACTTTGGAGCCCCTCCAAATAAAGTCTGACACTGTTTCCACTGTTTCCCCATCTATTTCCCATGAAGTGATGGGACCAGATGCCATGATCTTCGTTTTCTGAATGTTGAGCTTTAAGCCAACATTTCCACTCTCCTCTTTCACTTTCATCAAGAGGCTTTTTAGTTCCTCTTCCCTTTCTGCCATAAGGGTGGTGTCATCTGCATATCTGAGGTTACTGATATTTCTCCCGGCAATCTTGATTCCAGCTTGTGTTTCTTCCAGCCCAGCATTTCTCATGATGTACTCTGCATATAAGTCAAATAAGCAGGGTGACAATATACAGCCTTGATGTACTCCTTTTCCTATTTGGAACCAGTCTGTTGTTCCATGTCCAATTCTAACTGTTCCATATCCAGGTCTAACTGCTTCCTGACCTACATACAAATTTCTCAAGAGGCAGGTCAGGTGCTCTGGTATTCCCATCTCTTTCAGAATTTTCCACAGTTTATTGTGATCCACACAGTCAAAGGCTTTGGCATAGTCAATAAAGCAGAAATAGATGTTTTTCTGGAACTCTCTTGCTTTTTCGATGATACACAGCGGATGTTAGCAATTTGATCTCTGGTTCCTCTGCCTTTTCTAAAACCAGCTTGAACATCAGAAGTTCACGGTTCGCGTATTGCTGAAGCCTGGCTTGTAGAATTTTGAGCATTACTAGCATGTTGTAGTGTTGTTGTTGGAGTTGTAGTGCTGGTGTTGGAGAAGACTTTTAAGAGTCCCTTGGACTGCAAGGAGATCCAACCAGTCCATTCTGAAGGAGATCAGCCCTGGGATTTCTTTGGAGGGAATGATGCTGAAGCTGAAACTGCAGTAGTTTGGCCACCTCATGTGAAGAGTTGACTCATCGGAAAAGACTGTGATGCTGGGAGGGATTAGGGGCAGGAGGAGAAGGGGACAACAGAGGATGAGATGGCTGGATGGCATCACTGACTCGATGGATGTGACTCTGTGTGAACTCCGGGAGTTGGTAATGGATGGGGAGGCCTGGCGTGCTGCGATTCATGGGGTCGCAAAGAGTCGGACATGACTGAGCGACTGAACTGAACTGAACTTACTAGCGTGTGAGATGAGTGCATTTGTGTGGTAGTTTGAGCATTCTTTGGCATTGCCTTTCTTTGGGATTGGAATGAAAAGTGACCTTTTCCAGTCCTGTGGCCACTGCTGAGTTTTCCAAACTTGCTGGCATATTGAGTCATCTTTCAACATTTGAAATAGCTCAACTGGAATTCCATCACCTCCACTAGCTTTGTTCATAGTGTTGCTTTCTAAGGCCCACTTGACTTCACATTCCAGGATGTCTGGCTCTATGTGAGTGATCACACCATTATGATTTCTGGGTCGTGTAGATTTTTTTGGTACAGTTCTTCTGTGTATTCTTGCCATCTCTTCTTAATATCTTCTGCTTCAGTTAGGTCCATACCATTTCTGTCCTTTATCGAGCCCATCTTTGCATGAAATGTTCCCTTGGTATCTCTGATTTTCTGGAAGAGATCTCTAGTCTTTCCCATTCTGTTGTTTTCCTCTATTTCTTTGCATTGATCACTGAGGAAGGCTTTCTTATCTCTTCTTGCTATTCTTTGGAACTCTGCATTTAGATGCTTATATCTTTCCTTTTCTCCTTTGCTTTTGGCTTCTCTTCTTTTCACAGCTATTTGTAAGGCCTCCCCAGACATCCATTTTGCTTTTTTGCATTTATTTTCCATGGGGATGATCTTGAACCCTGTCTCCTGTACAGTGTCACGAACCTCAGTCCCTAGTTCATCAGGCACTCTATCAGATCTAGGCCCTTACATCTATCTATGCCCTGTGTAGTGACAAACATATCTCTTACTTTTGACTGAGGTTAGTCCCATCTAAGGCTGAGCACTGAAGAATTGATGCTTTCGTTTTGGGGGGCTGGAGAAGACTCTTGAGAGTCCCTTGGACTACAAGGATATCGAAACAGTCAATCCTAAAGGAAATTAACCCTGAGTATTCATTGGAAGGATTGATGCTGAAGCTGAAGCTCCAATATTTTGGCCACCTGTTGTGAAGAACCAACTCATTTGAAAAGATCCTGATGCTGGGAAAGATTGAGGGCAGGAGAAGTGGGTGACAGAGGATGAGATGGTTGGATAGCATCACTGACTCATTGGACATGAGCTTGAGCTAGCTCCGAGAGATAGTGACAAATGGGAGCCTGGTGTGCTGCACTCCTTGAGGTCGCAAAGAGTCAGCCTTGACTTAACAACTGAACAACAACAACTGCAAGTCCTATCTAAGTGAAGAAACCAAGAAATAGAGTTGAAGGAGAAAATTACCTAACTCAGAGATGGTTTCATTTCATTCAGCCCCATCCTGGAGTACAGGCGTGTATGTGTGTGTGTGTGTGTGTACTTGTGTGTATGTGTGTCAGTGTCAGTGTGGTGGTGAGTGGCTGTGTATGTGAACTGTATGCATGTTTCTGTTTTAATCTTTGTGCACAAATATGTACATGTGTGTATGTATTTGGTTTTTTTGTTTTGTTTTTATTTTTGATCCCTAGCAACAATACCTTTTGATAATGGAATAGAGTGTTTTAAATAAGCTTTTGGCATTTCATCCTTTTAGCTGAGCTTATTGAGATTTCAGAGTTACACTTGAGTTCGGCAGTCCCACCTGAAAAGAGTATTTATAATCTGTCTTTTATTTCTCTGCTTTCCTTCCTCTGCTTATTCTATAGCTTGAAACTAGTTTTTCCATTTGCTTCTTGGCTGTTAAGCTACAGCTCCATATGATTTGCATTGTTTAACCTACCTCCCTGCATTGCTCTGATCACCTGGGCTGCCAGTCTTGCAATGCTGGTTTATTGGCCTTTGTCCTTTATTCCCACCTTTTACTACCAAGAGGTCAGTTGTTATACAGAGCCTTTCGTTTTTTTGTCTTTTGTTTTTTTTTTGCATAGCCTTTCTGCTTCCCTCACACCTCATATCTCAGGTAGTACCAAAAATGTTTCCCAGTTACAGATGTAACAGAGTGTTTGCCATTCTCGGGCATGGCAGTACTTCTCAGAGTATGGAGAATAGAACCCAGTTCTTAAGAATGAAGAGGATGCAATCAGGATTTTAAAGCTTACAGCTAGAAAGCTTGTGATGTGTATTTTCTCTAGCTTTAAGAAAAAAACACCTTACTCTCTTCTGTCCTTCTTTCTTTTGCTTTCTTTCCTTTCTTCATTGTTCTCATTAGCATGGTGATCTGACATGCAGAGGTAGATTGAGAATGAAGGTAGTTGGTAAGTAGTAAGTCTAGGCTGATGGTGAAATCAAGTAGAGAGGGAATATACTTCCTTGGGGGAATAGCAGAATATTAGAGGTTGGGGAGACATAGCTTGAAAAAGATTTCTTGGAGATACTGATATGATCTTCAGTAAGTATTATACCACCCTGGTAAAGAATCACCGAGATAAATAAAAATGACTGCTGTATCATTCATAAATGTTTTATTTTTATCAACCCCAAATGACTTTCTGTATCTTTATCAATGTTTTTGCCTTACACAATAAAACAGAAAAAAAATTGCCAAAGAAAATAGAAACTTACAACAACCCACTTCACAGATGGTTTCCAATATTTGCAGTATGCTATATCCAGGGGCCAAGAGGTAAAGAAGTTCTTATAAATAAGGGAAAAGGCATATAATACTTTAGTGACCCTGTATATCTTAAGTTCTAGCAGATTATGTGGAGCAAGGAAACATCACTGTTTGAAATGGACAAAAAGAAGAAAAATGCTCTGTATTGCAGGGGCGGGGGGCCCTCCCAGCTTCAAAATGCTTTTTCCACATAATTGTACTAATTAGCAAATGTGTATTGGTTGATTATCTCCTCTTTTAAGATACAAATGCCTCATGGAAAGATTAAACCTCAATCATATTTTACCATCAATTACATTAATCAGATACTCTGATCAATTCCTATCAGAGGTTTCTATTCCCCAGTGGCTTAGAAAGGAAAATGTAAGGGAGGTATGTGCATCTCTTTATCGCCTCCTTTACCTGTTTGATGGTATTATGGGGAGGGACTTTGAAAACACTTCTGTGATGAAGAACTCAAGTGTTGGAACAGGATGAAGGGACATGATTAGATTAACTTGATTCTTAGTTTGTCCTCCTCTTCACCTCTCTAAATCTTCTCCAGCTTACAAACTCACATTCTACATATCATGGAAAGCCTCCCCATCTCTTGCCAGCTTACACTGATTTTTCTCCTTCACCGAATTGCAACAGTATTTACTATCTATACCACCCAATCCAATGTTCAATTAGGTATATATGTCTCCTCCTATTCTTTAGTGAGTTTATATGTGGCAAACATGTTCTTTTTATACAAGACTAGTGATGTAAGTGTATTGTAAATGACTGTTGGAAGGAAGTGACTGTAAGCTCTTGAAGGCAAGAATTGTGCCTTTCTTATTCCTTCCTTTATTATTTTCCATGGCAAATAGGATAGTATATTTGGATCTAGGGAAAAATCAACTGTAACTTCTGTTTTATATTATATTGTTATCTACCATAACACATACATTTGCAAGTGGATGCTATGATAGATATGCTTCCAGAAATGGCTTCAGTTACTCTGCCTAAGCTGGCAGCATTCTTTCCCTGCTTTGTACTAGCCTTAGCTCATGGCACTGGCCATTCCTGATGACTAAGGCCTTGATACTGGCTTTTTCTCGTAATGAATAGTGGGAACACTCGGAAATGCCATTAGGTAGCTTCGTGAAATAGGACAGGAGCATTGAAGAAAAGAAAGTACAGTAGCTCTCTCTATAATTTTCCAGATTATCAATGTGTTAACTAACCTTGTTGTGGTAATCATTTCACAATATGTGTATGTATACGTGTGTGTGTGTGTGTGTGTGTGTGTGTGTGTGTATCTTATCACATTATACACCTTAAACTTACAAAATGTTTCATTTCAATTATATTTCAATAATTTGGGGAAAACATCTAGACCTGATAATATTAATAGTTGTTTCTGTGTTAAAGTTCTCTCTGGAGAACATAGAGGGGATAAGTTTGTTTAGCAAAACCATCCCTTTTCTTTGGCATAGACTCAAGAGGGCAAACAAAGAATACCCTTCTAGAAAGATAGAGCAGCTTTTAATTCTTCTTAGCAGTTGCTGGAACAGTAAAATACAGTAGCCATTGGCAGAGTGTGTGTTAAAGGGATTTATGTATTTAATCATTTCCCCACTGCACTTCCTCACCCTTGTACTTCTTCCCTGTAACATCAGGTAGAATGCAGTGCTGACGGTTGCTTCTCTTTCCCCCAGTTGAAGTTTAAAATTATGAACGCTGTATAATGAAATGGTGATTTTTATTCTGTCCTGGTGGTAAAAAAGGGATTTGCTGATGTGTAAAATGAGACAAAGATAAATAACAAACAGATGTTCTCACAAAATGTTCATTAAATCCCCGCCTAGTAGAAGATGCTAGATTACATGTGTTCAAACTCTAAATGTGTTAGAGAATAAGGAGCTTTTATACCTTAATGCTCAATTTAGGAAAGACTATATAGCTTTCTCTGTAAAAAAATCATAGTAATCAGTGACTTATAGTTCCTTCTTCATTTCAGAGTGGCTTGTCATGACTGTTTTTAAACTTTTCTTATTGATTTTGACAGTTCCAATTATCTAAGCAGACATCACCTTATTGAGGGATTATGGAGTGGGTTTAAGCCTCCTGGATTACAAGGCTCCTGATAGGGGTTATCCAGCCTGTTGAAGGCTTGTGCTTCGATCATCTCTAAAGGACTATCTGCCGTGAGGAAGTGCTAGTGATTGTGAGGGAGTAAGGTTAGGAACGGGGCATAGGAACAGAACCATCCTCACTTTGTTCTTCTCACTCTTCCATAAAACGTAGAAACTATAGTTCTTGACGTAGTGTACGCTTACCACAGTGACTCCTTGCTACTGGTATGCTGCTGTTCTGTTGTGTTAAGTGCTAGGCAGGTGTTAATTTTTGGTGAGTTGTAATATGTAGTTTATGTTCCCAAGATGGGAAGGAATATCAGCTTTACCTGGGGAAGGAGATAGCTACAGAAGATAGCTGAAAGCGATAATATTTGATCTGAATCTTGAAAGGTGGTAAACTTGGTAGAAAAGAAAACAAAAAGCATTTTGGTCAGAGAGAATAGCATATACAAAGACAAAGACACAGAATCCTAAAACAATATAAGCAACTTTGAATGAAGTCCTTTGGATTCAATTTGGCTTTGTGCTTCAGCTTGCTCATCTATAAAATGGGCTTAATAATGATAACCTATTTTATATAGTTGTGAGGACTAATGAGTTAATATGTGTAATGTGGAGGAGTTCCTGGCATGTAATAAGTAATTTAAAAGTCTTAGCTCTTATCATGACATTAATAGCTGAAGTTTGGCATTTGGGTAGGACGTTGGAGAAAAGCGAAACTAAAGTACTAAGTGCAGAGGGACAGGTTATAGATTGTGCCAACTCACTTCAGTTGTGCCCAACTCTTTGCTACCCTGTGGACTGTCTCTCACTGGGCTCCTCTGTCCGTGGGATTCTCCAGACAATAATAATGGAGTGAGTTGCCATGTCCTCACTGTGTTAAGACGTGTATATTTTCATTTTACAGGATTGGGAACAATTATGGGATTTTAAGCTGAGGTTTCAAATAAGTAACCAAATTTGCACGTTATGTATCTGTTTGCCTTCTGAGAGATAAACCTCAGTGGGGCAGGAAAGGCAGAGTATTTGTGGAAATTGTGGAGCCAGAGGATCAGTTATAAGATTAAGTAAGAGATGATGGAGAATCTAAAGTAGAAGATTGGCAGTGGAAATGGAAAGACAGGTACAAATTCAAGATATATTTCAGAGTTACTAAGTATCACAGACTGGCAATAACAAATCTGTTCTGTTTGGCCCATGCAGTATTTGAATTTGAATGCCTATAGATGGAACATGCATTCTCTAGTTTGACTTGAGCTTCACCATTCCCTATTGTATGACAATATTGATGTTATCACAATATCATAAATTGATGTTGCCTGCTGGCCATTTATGGATGAAGGAGAGAAGCAGTTAAGGATGGTCTCTATATTTCTAGATTGAGTGACTGGATGAACAAAAGTACTAACAGCCTAGATCAGGAATTCAGGAATATGAAAGAATTTGAGAGAAAAGAGAAAGTATTGCTTTGGTTATATCCAGTTGGAAGCATCTACAGGATATTAATCAGAGACATAGATCTGAGGGTCTGAAGATAAGTATGCATTAGAGATATAGATTGGAGAAATCATTAGTTTATAGGTGATCAGTTCAGTTCAGTCCAGTCGCTCAGTTGTGTCCGACTCTTTGCGACCCCATGAATCGCAGGATGCCAGGCCTCCCTGTCCATCATCATCTCCCGGAGTTCACTCAGACTCACGTCCATCGTGTCCGTGATGCCATCCAGCCATCTCATCCTGGGTTGTCCCCTTCTCCTCCTGT
>SJYQ01003185.1:65854-78051 GCA_006410935.1 Redunca redunca
AAAAACATATATATATATCTGACGTTTTTAAAAAACATGTATTTACTTTACTGAAGGAGTATGAGCAGAAACTGAAAGGCCAAGTGGAAAAAAAATAACGTGAAGAGATAAAATTTATCTTCAAATGATTTCTTCAATTACAAAACCAGCCAGAAATATAGCACAAAATATGTGACATTAATAGTAACTCCATTTTAATTTCAATGCTATTATTCAGTTAATGCAAATTAATATGAAATATAATACAAAGGTTAAATGTAGCCCCCATATATTGCTTTGAGTGCATCTTTGAAGGCAGAAAAAGTAGACTAAATCAGTGAGAAATTGAATTCTAAACAGATATTGTAGTTTTCTTCATAGTACATATGTCAGAATTATCTCTCTCTTCCTCTTACCTTTTCTTTAGTTCTATTGCTCTTTTTTAAGTTTAATAACAAAAATTATAAAAATATGCATTTTAATGATAAAATGGTAATTTAGTAAAAAGCAGAACAATAGTGCCTTGCAGCGGATCTTTAACTTCAATTTTTAACGGAATTAATTTCATGAGGTGTGTTGTTCTATCTAAATCTAGACAGTATAGGTATTCATGTAGATTCATAAACCGTATCCCATGAACACCAAATAAAAGATATAAACCGATTTTTGTCTATAGAGACAGAGAAAGGAGCAAGGTAAGAGAGAAGAGTACTTTATTAATCCTAACAAAATCAGATACCTATTTGAAACTGAGAAAGGAGAAATATGTATAATGTGTGTTTGTGTGTATGTATTTCGAAAGGAATACATTAATGAAGTAGCTATTTCTTCTTTAGAATGACAGATATCTTTGCTCTCAAAAAGAAAAATAATAGGGTCTTCCCTGGTGGTCCAGTGGTTAAGAATCTGCCTCCCAATGTAGGGGATGAGGGTGTGATTCCCTGGTTGGGAAAGAAAGAGAGCCCATGCACTCTGGAGCCCCTGTGCTGCAACTGGAGAGAATTCTGCGTGCTGCAGTGAAAGATTCTGCGTGTCACAACTAAGAGCTGACACAGCCCAAAGTAAATAAATTTATAAAGAAGAAGAAGAAATGATATAGGAAGAATTTGGATTAGATGACCTGTACAGTCAGCGTTGTCCGTTTCTGCGCTACTGGCCTTCCTGTTGGCAATTGTCTGAAGGGTTTTGTCCTGTCTCTCTCTCCTCCCAGACTCAGGTTGTAACCACAGTCGCCTGACTCCCTAGCTCGGTCATGTCTTCATCGTCTAGCCCCCTTGGGGTCCCAGTCGTATCCCAGCCACTCATAAATCCTTTAAATGGTCTGCGGAGACGCCTGCAAAAGAGAACTAAGCACGTGTGTTGAAACGAGTGGGCAAGATTCAAACCTGCGCGGGGAGACCCGAATGGATTTCTAGTCCACCACCTTAACCGCTGGGCCACGTCTACCGCTGATGGTTAATCTTGGCAGAGAGACCTATGTAGAGCTGGCACACAAGTGTCTAGTACAGGTGAAAAGCTTTCTGAAGTGGATGCCGGTTTCCTGTAAAGAGGCTTAAGAAGGGGAGCAAAGAAGCAAATCATCCACATATTACAACAAAAGAAGGAAGCCCTCGGGGACTTTATATCAACCAGATCAGCCTTCGGGATTTGCAAGAAATAAAGACTTCGTAAAAGCCTGAGGGCCGAGAGGAGCTACTCCACGTTCAAAGTAACGCTCAAAATTCTCCAAGCCAGGCTTCAGCAATACGTGAACCGTGAACTTCCAGATAATTCCAACATGCATATCATCTTGGTATTGGTATCTGTTCTTTAGTTTGAGATTTTCTGGTTGCTTGATATCAGTGACTTTTTTAAGTTAAATTTTTGACATTGTAAATATTACATTATGAGATTCTGGATCTTTTTTACATCTTTTCTTTTGGTAGGTCTCCTCTGGCATCATGCTGGTGGGGGAAGTGGTCACCACCTCATTACTACTGTGTGGAAATAGAAGTGCAGGTTCTCCACTAAGCCTGCATTGATACTCTGGGGAAGTAGAGGGGCACCCTGTTTCTGCTTGTTGACTTAGATATTGAAGCTCCCTTCTAGGGCTTTGCTGATACTAATAGAGAGAGGGGCACCTGACTTCTGCTCACCGTGTGGCCTCCACTAACATTGACTGGGGATGAATGATCCATATGGCCTTCTTCTACCCACTAGGTTCCCTACTCAGTCTTTGCTCATGGGAATGAGGGTAAGGCCCTAGAAGTTGAAGCTCCCTTCTAGGGCTTTGCTGATTCCACCCTGGCTGGTAGAGAGGGAGGGGCACCTGATTTTTGCTCACCATGTGGCCTCCACTATCATTGGCTGGGGATTAGAGAAAGATCCATTTGGCCTTCTCCTACCCACTAGGTTCCCTACTTAGTCTTCGCTCATTGGAATGAGAGTAAGGCCCATGATTTTCCTATATTGTTTGGCTGGAATAAAGTGTTTATTATCTAAAATTTTTCTGAATTGCTGTTTGCCCCTTTCTTGGACTTTTGACTAGAGAGAGCAGGCTTTCTGGACACTGTTTTTGCCTGTGCTCATTGGTTTCTCTGGGTTGCTGGCTTTCTCAATACCTAGTCCAAGATAAATGAAGAACACCCAGGAAATTCATCACTTTGTTATTCCTTGGATCCCAAAGTCCTTAGCCAGTCTGCCTTTTTTCCTCCACCTTTCAGAGTGCTTGTGTTAGTTTTATATAAAATAGGTTTTTAGCTGTACTTATTGGGAAAACTAGGGAAAAGTGCATCTCTGTATCTTGTGCTAGAACCAGAAGCTCAGATAGACTTTTTATTATTCTAATTTACCGTTTATAAGGTGTTTTTCTAGAACTGGATGTATCAGCCTACAGACCCACCCCACTCCTCATGTTCATAACCATCATTGAAATTATATATTTTAACCATGTTACCGCTCAGCCTTCTTTCATCCCTTGGATCATTTAGTTGACTTTCAGTAGATAATATTCAACTCCATGATGACTTCTTTGAATATCCTGATGGTATTTCCCAAATTTCTCAACTCTGATACCTGTCCTTACTTCCAACTCTCAACTTAGTCATTTTAGCAACTGCCCGGATTTTTTTCTTTAGTGAAAAGAAAAATTAAGCTGTATCCTCACTTCATTCAAAACCATGCTTAAATGTCACTTCTTCAGAGTGGCTTTTCATGACCATTCTCTGTACAGTTACTCTGTTTCTTTTCTTCATATCACTTATCACTATTTGACATTTTATAATTATGTGTTTGTTCATTGTCCCCATCCCTCTAATATAAAGACTTTATTAGGACAAGGCCTGTGTTTTATTCACTGTTGTATTCCCAATGCTCAGAAAAGTCCCTGGCACATAGCAGTCTCTAAGTAAATATTTTACTGATTGAATGAATAAATATGTCACAAGGGATTTGGGTGAAAGAGGGAGAAGAGAATGTAAGTTTTAGGGCACCTGTTCGAAAGAATTCTAATTTATATAGGACAGTAGCCTCCAGATTAGACATACATGGACCAAACTTAGATAAAAATGTGTGAGGGGCAGAAAATTACTTTTTCTCTTTTTGGTTCTTTTTTCTCTCTCATCTAAACAACATTTCTTGTTCTGTGAAAATACTTTAGCATAGGAGAAAAGCCTTTTTAAATATGGCAGTTATGGCCCTCTGATGGCAAGGTTGAAGACTCCTGACCAGAAATTTCCATATTTTGCTTAGAAGACAGAAACAAGTTACAGTTTGGCCAGCTGTGGCCAGTGCATTAGAACTCACGTGGTCCATGGAATAACTGTTTTCATTCCAAATGCAAGTCTTTCAATGAAGCTCAAGGCCTTGAGTTGAATCCAGTTTTTACAGGTGAGCAGTTAAAATGAATAGAAGAAAGCAGTGATGTCATCTATCCTGAGCAGTCAGGACCTCATCATATTTCTACTTACCCTATGACTTTTGTTGCAGCTACCTATGGAGCCCCACATGGACTGGGATCTCTTTGCTTGTCACAGCAAAGGAAGGGATACAACGTTTTCTCTAAGATATCACTGCACCTTGGAGGAAGATTACAAAGCAATGTGATATTTTTTATTTCATCTCTTAGTTTGATGTCTCTCTAAGCAGCTCAGGTGTCAGGTGCCATAGATGGAAAAAAAACCTGTATTACACCCTCCCAGAATGTTTCTAAAAATATGTCCATTCCTAATGTATGTTCAGAATAGTAGTATATATTATACTATAATAAAATATTAGGGCTATGCTAAAACAAAAATAGTAGAAAATTAACACCTTAATGTCCTTTCAAATATAGTAGCCTTCTAGGGAAACACAATTCAGGTTTGAGAACGTTAGTCATATACAACATTTGTCCTTGATAATTGATATCACCTGAGCTATAAAACTGCAGAGCCACCTGGCCCTTCCCAGAAATATTTCCTCCAGAAATTATATTGTTCCTTGAACAGGCAAAGCTTTTACTCAAATGAGCTGTATCCAACAAGCTTTCCATCAAATTCTTTGCCATTGGTGCAGTCGCCTTAATTTTACTTAAGTGCTTGCTGGCTGACTTTGAGTCCAGAAAGACAAAGTGTATCTTATGGGACAGAATTCAAGCTTGGGAGGAAAAAGAAAAGCAGCTGCCTTCTTTTTGACCTCCCTGCCATTTTCTCACCACTAGTGGCGATGAGGAGATGAGAGCCAGAACGGCCCTCGTTTCTGTCTTGATATACCTGCTTTGGTGACTTGCTTACTTGCAGCATGTGAATGACCTCCATAAAAATAAGTTCATTGAAAGAAAGATTTCCTGGGAATTCAAAATTTGGTCTAATGATTTACTCTCACAAAATTACATTTCACATGGTTGGACCAAATTTTGCCTTTATTTTGTCTGCTGACTCAAATTGGGGAGCTAGCACAATGGGGTGTACTTTTTTGCATTGTTTTTATTCTAATAAAATATCACCCTTTAATTGTAGGTAGTGGATAGTGGAATGAATAATGAAGAAATTTGCTTTTCTTATAAAACTCTGTTTATGAGAAAAAAATCTCTTACATACGAAAAATACTTTTAACTGTGCAGAACTTTTGGCTGAATTTCAGTCAACAGGAGTAAGATAATAGCCTTTTGCATCCATGCACCCATCTATTCAGTTCATTTGTTCAATATTTATTGAACATCTACTCTACCAGGCATTGATGATACAGCCATGAAAAAGACAGAGAAGTGAATCTTCTACTCCGTAGGCCCTTGATGGTGGCCTACTCCTTGAAACCCTCTTTCCTCTGAAGTGCATCCCCACTGTATTTATTTTGTTTTCAAAAAGTTGTTGAGCTTCTCCAAGGCGGAAATTCTATCTTGTGTTTTCTATGATGCTAGACATTCGACAAATACTTGATGGACTAGATTTAACAAATTTTTTGAAGTTGTAGGTGAAGAACATTTCAGAGCTAGTCATAGGATGTTAGATTTAGAAGGGGCCTTAAAGATAATCTATTCCATAGATTTCCAGGGGGTAGTTGTATAGATACCTTTAGGTTTGCTTCCAGGGAATGGGGACGGCCCAGCAGAGGGATGGTAGTACTGTTATGACATTCAGTGTACATCAAGCATAAGATTTGCAGTTTCAACCCTTTTACATGGAAGACATTTCTGTAAGGTTTTATATGAACAGCGATTTGGCTGCTTAAAAGAAACCTCAAAACTACTAATTGGTCCAACATCTCTTATAGATCTTTTAGATAGGCCTGGACTGGAATGCATGAATTTAACTCAGGTGACCATTATATCTACTACTGTGAGCAGGAATCCCTTAGAAGAAATGGAGTAGACATCATAGTCAATAAAAGAGTCCAAAATGCAGTACTTGGATACAATCTCGAAAACGACAGAATGATCTCTGTTCGTTTCCTAGGCAAACCATTCAATATCATGGTAATCCAAGTCTATGCCCCAAAAAGTAACACTGAAGAAGCTGAAGTTGAATGGTTCATGAAGTGCTACGAGACCTTTTAGAAATAACACCCAAAAGATGTCATTTTCATTATAGGGGACTGGAATGCAAAAGTAGGAAATCACGAAATACCTGGAGCAACAGGCAAATTTGGCCTTGGAGTACAGAATGAAGCAGGGCAAAGGCGAATAAAGTTTTGCCAAGAGAACACACTGGTCGTAGCAAACGCCATCTTCCAACAATACAAGAGAATACTCTACCCATGGACATCACGAGATGGTCAACACCGAAATCAGATTGATGATATTCTTTGCAGCCAAAGATGGAGAAGCTCTATATAGTCAGAAAAACAAGAGTGGGAGCTGACTGTGACTCAAATCATGAACTCCTTATTGCCAAATTCTGACTTAAATTGGAGAAAGTGGGGAAAACCAGTAGACCATTCAGGTATGACCTAAATCAAATCCCTTATGATTATACAGTGGAAGTGAGAAATGGATGTAAGGGACTAGATCTGATAGACAGAGTGCCTGAAGAACACTGTACAGAGGTTCATGACATTGTACAGGAGACAGGGATCAAGACCATCCCCAAGAAAAAGAAATGCAAAAAAGCAAACTGGTTTTCTGAGGAGGCCTTACAAATAGCTGTGAAAAGAAGAGAAGCCAAAAGCAAAGGACAAAAGGAAAGATACACCCATTTGAATTCAGAATTCCAAAGAATAGCAAGGAGAGATAAGAAAGCCTTCCTCAGTGATCAGTGCAAAGAAATAGAGGAAAACAATAGAATAGGAAAGACTAGAGATCGCTTCAAGAAAATTAGTGATACCAAGGGAACATTTCATGCAAAGATGGGCTCGATAAAGGACAGAAACAGTATGGACGTAACAGCAGCAGAGGATATTAAGAAGAGGTGGCAAGTATACACAGAACAACTATACAAAAAAGATCTTCATGACCCACATAATCACAATAGTTTGATCACTCATCTAGAGCCAGACATCCTGGAATGTGAAGTCAAGTGGGCCTTAGAAAGCATCACTATGAACAAAGCTAGTGGAGGTGATGGAAATCCAGTGGAGCTAATTCAAATCCTGAAAGATGATTCTGTGAAAGTGCTGCACTCAATATGTCAGCAAATTTGGAAAACTCAGCAGTGGCCACAGGGCTGGAAAAGGTCAGTTTTCATTCCAATCCCAAAGAAAGGCAATGCCAAAGAATGCTCAAACTACCGCACAAATGTACTCATCTCACACACCAATAAAGTAATGCTCAAAATTCTCCAAGCCACGCTTCAGCAATACGTGAACTGTGAACTTCCTGATGTTCAAGCTGGTTTTAGGAAAGGGAGAGGAACCAGAGATCAAATTGCCAACATTTACTGGACCATCAAAAAAGCAAGTATATTCTGGAAATATATCTATTTCTGCTTTATTGACTATGCCAAAGCCTTTGACTGTGTGGATCACAATAAACTGTGGAAAATTCTGAAAGAGATGGGAATGCCAGACCACCTGACCTCCCTCTTATGCCAAAGCCTTTGACTGTATGGATCACAATCAACTGTGGAAAATTCTGAAAAAGATGGGAATGCCAGACCACCTGACCTGCCTCTTGAGAAATCTGTATGCAGCTCAGGAAGCAATAGTTAGAACTGGACATGGAACAACAGACTGGTTCCAAATAGGAAAAGGAGTATGTCAAGGCTGTATATTGTTATCCTGCTTATTTAACTTATATGCAGAGTACATCATGAGAAATGCTGGGCTGGATTAAGCACAAGCTGGAATCAAGATTGCTGGGAGAAATATCAATAACCTCAGATATGCAGATGACACCACCCTTATGGCAGAGAGTGAAGAAGAACTAAATAGCCTCTTGATGAAAGTGAAAGAGGAGAGTGAAAAAGTTGGCTTAAAGTTCAACATTCAGAAAACTAAGATCTTGGCATCCGGTCCCATCACTTCATGGGAAATAGATGGGGAAACAGTGCAAATAGTGCCAGACTTTATTTTTTTGGGCTCCAAAATCACTGCAGATGGTGATTGTAGCCATGAAATTAAAAGACGCTTACTCCTTGGAAGGAAAGTTATGGCCAACCTAGACAGCGTATTGAAAGGCAGAGACAGTAGTTTGTCAACAAAGGTCCATGTAGTCAAGGTTTGGTTTTTCCAGTAGTTATGTACGGATGTGAGAGTTGGACTATAAAGAAATGTGAGCTCAGAGGAATTGATGCCTTTGAACTGTGTTGTTTGAAAAGACTTGAGCATCACTTTGCCTGCAAGGAGATACAAGCAGTCCATTGTAAACGAGATCATTCCTGGGTGTTTATTGGAAGGGCTGATGTTGAAGGTGAAACTCCAATATTTGGCTATCTGATGCACAGACTGACTCATTTGAAAAGACGCTGATGTTGGAAAGATTGAAGGCAGGAGGAGAAGGGGACGACAGAGGATGAGATGGTTGGATGGCATCCCTGACTCAATGGTCATGAGTTTGGGTAAATTCCAGGAGTTGGTGATGGACAGAGAGGCCTGGCCTGCTGCAGTTCATGGGGTCACAAAGAGCTGGACACAATTGAGCACCTGAACTGAACTGACTGAAGTAGGTTAGGTGGGCTTCCCTGGTGGCTCAGATGGCAGAGTTCGCCTGCAGTGCAGGAGACGTGGGTTTGATCCCTGGGTCGTGAAGAACCCCTGGGGAAGGAAATGGCAGCCTGCTCCACTATTCTTGCCTGGAGAATTCCATGGACAGAGGAGCCTGGTGAGCTACAGTTCATGTGGTCACAAAGAATCAGACACGACTGAACAACCAAGTGTGTGTGCACACACACACACACACACACAAGAAGCTTAGGTAATTTTCTCAATGTCATACACATAGTTATTAATACTCTTAGAGCTTAAACCTGAATATTTGGATTTCAAATGTGAGATTCTCTCTGTGACATTCTGTTTTTAACTAGTTCACAACTGTTGCTTGACCAACACACTGCTTGACACATAGACGTCATAACTGAAAAAAGGAATGTTCACATCTGCTTTGATAGCCCTTCATCTCTTCTTGGATATATCTGTGCCCTTAGCAAGGTGACTGTCATACAGTAAGTGCTTACTGTTGATGGTTGTACTGGTGGTAATTATTCATGATTGATTGTTTCATTTTTCCGGATTAACACGCTCTAATCCTTTTAATCTGTTCTCATAGTCTTCCCTCTCCCATCCCTTCAAAGAGTTTTGTTGCTCTTATTCTGTGTCTGCAGTCCTTGGGATGAACTGGATATGGGAATTGGGACATACAGAGGAAGTTCTAACCTTAGCTCCCTCTTAAATGCTTACATGTTTAATTATGAAACAGTAAGAGTTGTCTGTTGTCAAGATTAAGAAAACAAAATTGTTGTTGTTGGAGAAGGAAATGGCAACCCACTCCAGTATTGTTGCCTGGAGAATCCCATGGACGGAGGAGCCTGGTGGGCTACAGTCCACAGGGTCGCAAAGAGTTGGACACGACTGAGCGACTTCACTTTCACTTTAGTCGCTAAGTCGTGTCCGACTCTTTGTGACCCCATGCACTGCAGCACGCCAGGCTCCGCTGTCCTTCACCATCTCCTGGAGTTTGCTCAAATTCATGTCTGTTGAGTCAGTGATGCTATCTAACCATCTAATGCTCGCAAAAAGAAAATGACCATAAAACACGACTTGTACTAAAAATGCTTTTGAGAGTTTAGTTAGGGCTTTTGTTTGTTCAAAGTATAAGTACTGTTGCACCATCACTTGACTTCTCACTGGATCTGTACACCTGCACGTTTTGTTTAAGTACTTGCTGTGCTAGCTTCCCTAGTTTCGTGGGTTTCATCGGTTCCCCCACCTTTGTTTCCCCTGTTGCCTGCTTGCTCTGTTTTTCAGCTGGATGTCTTCTCCAGTCCAAATCAGAAATACTACTGACAAGGATTTTAAGCTCTCCTCAAGGGGAGATGACTTCGGATTGCCGTGTTTCACATCTTGCTGACAGATCCTTTAGGTTCAGCATAATCAGAATGCTTCCTCTCTGACCAATTTTAAGAGAGCTTTACGGAGGGTCTCCTGCCGCCAGCCTCTGCTGCTATTGCTGTTGCCAGTGCAGTGGGATGGAGCGGATTGGTTTTGTGGCTAGACAGAATTGGGTGTTTGTTTTCCCGGTTTATTCTTGCTTTTGGATGCTGTTACCTCTTTCTTATTAGCACCCTAGTACTAGAAGAAAGCATTACAACAAGAATTTAGAATTCAAGGTTAGAACTTCAGTCTCCATTGGGTAAAAAAAAAAAAAAAAAAAAAATAGGACCCCCAACTTTAAAAGTTCATGTTAGGTTTGAAATATTTAATTTAAGGCTATTCTCACAGTTTTCTTTTGCCTCCCACTTTTTTTTTGCCTTATGAATGACTTTGTTATAGTGAGTGACAAGTATATCCTATCCTTGCCGATCATTTTTAAGTGGATGGATGTTCATAGAGCAGTGCATCTCTAGTGGTATAGATTTGTATCTTATGTATGAGAGTTTATAATTCAATATTTTCAGGTTTTCATTTTTAGTTGATGACATTGATAAATAGAACTATGACTTTTATATTCATAAGATCTTCTGCTNTACTTAATTATCATTACTATGAAGTTACCGATTTCATAGCTTAGAGGTTCGGAGAAATCTAGATCTGTTTCATCATTTCCAGATAGAGAACAGCCAAGATATTTTTAGAAAATATTTGTAACCGAGGTTATTAGATGATTTGAATGCATGAGACTATGACTTAGTTAGAAACTTGGGTAGTTTATCAGACTGAAAACTGATTTTCTACCCTAGAATCATGGTGCACCTAAAGTTTAGGGGGTGTGTGTGCGCATGTGCATGTGTGTTCATCCATGTATGTGTGTGTGTTTAAGTGTGTGTGTGTAGGGAGATTTCTTATAGGATTTGGTTTACTCAGTTGTGGGAGTGGCTAACCAAGCTTGAAATCCATAGGGCAGGCAGTGATAAAGGGAAGATCACAAGATCACCAGATCACCTGCAGGTTCAGACTCCACAGACACGGGCCAAGGCTGTTGTTCACAGGCAAAATTTTTTAGTCTTTTAGAGAAAACTCAACCTTGCTTTGAGGACCTCTCAATTGAGTCAGTCAGGTCCATTCAGATTATCCGGATAATCTCCCTTACTTAAAGTGAATGGTTTAGGGCTTTCCTGGTGGCTCAGAGGTTAAAGCGTCTACCTGCAATGCAGGAGACCTGGGTTCGATCCCTGGATAGGGAGGATCCCCTTGAGAAGGAAATGGCAACCCACTCCAGTATTCTTGCATGGAGAATCCCATGGATGGGGTTGCAGAGTCAGACACTTTCACTTTCAATTACATCTGCAATATTTTTGTTTTAACAGCAACACATAAATTAGTTTTTAAATAACCAGGTGGTGTACCCCAGCTGAGTGGACACATCGCAATCATGCTGTATGTTATCACATGAACTGTTTTTCTATGTGGTCTCTCTTTTTCTCTTTGTATTTAGGTAAATTTGTAGGTGCATTCCAGTGGTTACCTTTAGACTATTACTTTTTATAATAACTATTCTCCCTCTACTGCCTGGGTTATCTGATTTAACCTTTATTTGATATCCTTCTATATCCACATATTCCCTATGTAACAATAAAATAGATCTAATCTTTAAAGGTATAGCTTAAAGAGAAAAATCCATAAATAAAATGAGACCTGGATCTTCACACTGATACGGCTCATCATGTACCTAGGAAAACTGACCCAGTTAACAACAGGAAAAATCCGAGTGCAACCATTATACATTAAAGGTAAAGAAATAATCCTCAGAGCCTCCTGGCAAAAAGTGAAGTAACTTAAGATGAATAAAAGTCAGCTTAGCATCAAACTTCTCTATAGCAAAGTTTCCACATGGAAAGCAAGACAAAAACACAGCAGCATTTTCAAGAAATGCAAAGAAATACAGTATGAACCAAGGATTTTACATCTGGCCAACCTGTCCTTCTGGAGGAGGAAAATGGCACCTCACTCCAGTATTCTTGCCTGGAAAATTCCATGGACAGAGAAGCCTGGCGGGCTACAGTCCATAGGTTGCACACGCACAAGCTGTCCTTCAATTACCAGTTACAATTTAATCAGCATTTCTATGGTGATTTTAAATTATAATTGGATCATCATTTCCATGATGATATATCTTCAATTACTTTCCTGAATTTAGTCAACTTATTTTACATCTCTCTGTTTTTATGTCT
>SJYQ01003185.1:78108-107605 GCA_006410935.1 Redunca redunca
GACTCTTTGTGACCCCATGCACTGCAGCACGCCAGGCTCCGCTGTCCTTCACCATCTCCTGGAGTTTGCTCAAATTCATGTCTGTTGAGTCAGCGATGCTATCTAACCATCTAATGCTCGCAAAAAGAAAATGACCATAAAACACGACTTGTACTAAAAATGCTTTTGAGAGTTTAGTTAGGGCTTTTGTTTGTTCAAAGTATAAGTACTGTTGCACCATCACTTGACTTCTCACTGGATCTGTACACCTGCACGTTTTGTTTAAGTACTTGCTGTGCTAGCTTCCCTAGTTTCGTGGGTTTCATCGGTTCCCCCACCTTTGTTTCCCCTGTTGCCTGCTTGCTCTGTTTTTCAGCTGGATGTCTTCTCCAGTCCAAATCAGAAATACTACTGACAAGGATTTTAAGCTCTCCTCAAGGGGAGATGACTTCGGATTGCCGTGTTTCACATCTTGCTGACAGATCCTTTAGGTTCAGCATAATCAGAATGCTTCCTCTCTGACCAATTTTAAGAGAGCTTTACGGAGGGTCTCCTGCCGCCAGCCTCTGCTGCTATTGCTGTTGCCAGTGCAGTGGGATGGAGCGGATTGGTTTTGTGGCTAGACAGAATTGGGTGTTTGTTTTCCCGGTTTATTCTTGCTTTTGGATGCTGTTACCTCTTTCTTATTAGCACCCTAGTACTAGAAGAAAGCATTACAACAAGAATTTAGAATTCAAGGTTAGAACTTCAGTCTCCATTGGGTAAAAAAAAAAAAAAAAAAAAAATAGGACCCCCAACTTTAAAAGTTCATGTTAGGTTTGAAATATTTAATTTAAGGCTATTCTCACAGTTTTCTTTTGCCTCCCACTTTTTTTTTGCCTTATGAATGACTTTGTTATAGTGAGTGACAAGTATATCCTATCCTTGCCGATCATTTTTAAGTGGATGGATGTTCATAGAGCAGTGCATCTCTAGTGGTATAGATTTGTATCTTATGTATGAGAGTTTATAATTCAATATTTTCAGGTTTTCATTTTTAGTTGATGACATTGATAAATAGAACTATGACTTTTATATTCATAAGATCTTCTGCTAAGTTTTTTCAGTCGTGTCCGACTCTGTGCGACCCTAGAGACGGCAGCCTACCATGCTCCCCCATCCCTGGGTTTCTCCAGGTAAGAACACTGGAGTGGCTTGCCATTGCCTTCTCCAATGCGTGAAAGTGAAAAGTGAAAGTGAAGTTGCTCAGTCGTGTCCAACTCGTAGCGACCCCATGGAGTGCAGCCCACCAGGTTCCTCCATCCATGGGATTTTCCAGGCACGAGTACTGGAGTGGGGTGCCATTGCCTTCTCTCATAAGATCTTCTATCTATACTTAATTATCATTACTATGAAGTTATCAATTTTATAGCCTAGAGGTTTGGCAAAATCTAGATCAGTTTCATCTTTTCCAGATAGAGAATAGCCAAGAAATTTTTAGAAAATATTTGTAACCGAGGTTATTAGATGAGTTGAATGCATGAGTCTATGACTTAGAAACTTGGGTAGTTTATCAGACTGAAAACTGATTTTCTACCCTAGAATCATGGTGTACCTAAAGTTTACTTAGAGTGACTTTTATCTTCAATACAATAAAATCCTGAACATTATATAATGTAAGACAATAGTTTGCATTTATCATAGTCAGCAAATATTATCTATGACCCTTCATCTTTGGGAGTTAAGGTTCTACTACTAATTCATGTTTTTATACTATATAAATTAATTTTTCTTTAAGATGTGTGTCTGGGTTAGACAAAAGAATAGGCAGCTGTCTGGGTTTTAGACATGATTTTTCCATAGATGCTCTGTCTTCTGGCCTCTTTGTCTTAGAGGTTGTCTAATAGATACCACTCTGCTAATGTATCAACTTGCCTGTTTTTTCAATTGGACTCAGTAAGACATTTATCATAAATGGAATGAATATCTAAGCACTCTATGCAATAGAAGAATATATCTTTATAAACTTGAGACAGTTCTAAAAACACTGTATTCTGGAAGAAGCCACTAGCTGCACACACAACCAGAAACTATGCTTGTATTTTAATATCCATAGACAATGAGTAAAAGACTTGGGGGTTTCTCAGAAGAATCCTATTTATATGTATTTATTCATAAATCTTAAGTATGTCAGACCAATAATTAGATATAGTGTAAAAAACACTTTATCTTCCATTAAACTAGACCTCAGTGCTTACCTCACTCTGAGCACTCCACACAAATTCATCTTTAACTGATGTGAAAACACAGTCAATTCACCCTTTTTAGGAGATTTTTAGGGACCACCTTTCCTCCCATTTATTACATTCTCCTGAATTTGGCCTCAGGCCTTTAAAATGTTTTGGGAATGTCTTCTTATTCACTTTTTCATGAAACTCTTACTTCCTCAGTGGGGACAGTGACTCGCTGGACATAGTCTCAGGGCCCTGGTTTTGAAATCTGGATTTCCTTCCTCTGCTTGTCTCCCATGGTACAGGCACTCTAAGCTTTAAGGAGAATCAGTATGACAATAGTCAACTTTACAAAAGAAAAATCAAAAGCAAGTCCACCTGAAGCTTGGTACATGAATACATCACTTTATTTTTTTTTAATGTGTTTGTAAGAAACTAAATATATAAATTCCATATTTGTAAAAAAAATGTTCAGTGTTAGCTTGGCATTTTAAAATATTGCTATATCACAGGGAACTCAGCTTGGTGCTGTGATCATCTAGAGGGGTGAGACAGGGGAGTGGGAGGGAGGCTCAAGAAGGAGGGGATGTATGTATATATGTAGCTGATTCATGTTGTTGTACAGCAGAAACCAACACAACATTGTAAAGCAATTATACTCCAATAAAAATAAATAATAAAATAGTGCTATATGGAATGCTTCTGTAATGCAAGTAAACATTCTTAATTTCTCCGATTTATAGATTGGATATAGGTTTTCTTCAAATAGGCCACACCTGTACTCTGGATCCCCACAAAGAATTTTTCAAGGAATGACCCCTTTGCTAGACCCTGATTTCTCAACCTGATTTCCTGTGGTTTCTTCCTTCTTCATTAGCCCAGTGGCTCAGGTGTACCTTCCTGCCCCCTGATCTCTACTTGGCTATCATATATCAATATATAAAAATATAAATATATATTTGTTTATATATGTGATACAGTGAGAATATACATAGGAACTGTATAAATGTGTATTTATGTATTTATCCATGTTCCATGGCATCCAAAATCAGCAGGCACATTGCACATTGCTAGGATTTTCTCTTTTTTTTCTGTATGCTGCTGTTTATTCTAAATATTTTCATTTTGTCTCTTAATCATTTACATGCCATGCTAACTCTGTCCACTACTGTGGTATAACCACTTCTGAAGTGAAATGGCATCTATTTAACAGCATTGAATTTGTGGTTGCTTTTGTTCAGAAGAGAAAGTGGACACTCTTCTTTGTTCTTTGCACTGAAAGACTTTAACCCATCTCCGATATTGGCAAGGAGAATGGTTCTCTTGATTTGCTTTTAAAAGGATATGCACTAGTAATCTCATTTTACCCTTTCATTTTCCTCCTTACTACTCTGCCCCTTGGCTTCATTTGCCTCTTTATGGGGAAGAATGCATCTGAGGTTTTCTTTGCTTCACCCCTTGCCGTGATATGTAGACTAGTTTATGGAAAAATACATCAGCCGCCTGCCATGCATTTAAATCCCCCACTTCTCTGCTGCATTTGTGTGCAGCAGCTGAAAGACAAATAGATGAATGCAGGACTGTTTTTGTCAGTGAAAGTTTTTGGATGCATACATTACCAAGCACACATATCATTAAATATGAGCTTAATATCTGGAAGCAAAAGTGGTAGTACATCAACTTTGTCCACAGAAGAGAAAAGGGGTCATTGTTTGTGAGAATTAAATGGAAGCATATCCTTCCTTATCCATCAGAGGAATTAAGAGATGGGAATTGGTCTTTTAGGCCATCTGGTTCCTGCCCCAGGGACCAGTAGAAGACTGGTCCTCCCATTATTGTATTCTCAGTGCTGATTATTTTTGTTACATATTTCCATAGCTTTGCAGTAACTTCAAATGCTTTTGTAACTATAGTTCCTCTATTTCTCTTGACCAAAGAAGTTCAGGTTGTATCTCATTTCAAAGTAGATGTTCCCCTTTTCAACTTTGTTAAACCTTATTCCACCAAGCTGGGTTAAGGTACTGAGATTTAGCCTTTTTAAGATAACATATATCTACTTGGCCCTAACTTTTTCCTTACCTTTCCCCCCTCTGTTCTGAGTATTCTTAAACAATTTTAGAAAGTTAATTACCATATAGAAATTTAACATTGTGAACATCTTAAAATTACACCTCCGAGACCAACTAACATTCCTTACAAAGGATAGAAATGGGAAGGGAAGGATGTCCAGGAATTGACTCAATATCTCTCCTTTCCCTCTCCTCCTCCCCCTCACTCCCTCAGTTTCTCTCTTCCTCTTTTCCCTCTCACACACACATGCATGTGCACACACACAAACACATTGGACTTATGTCAAACCAAATCATCCCAGTGCGATTTGGATGGAGGTGGGGCATGTAAGAAAGGAGATGGGGAGCCTAAAGTAGGGTTTGTGGCTTAAAAATCAAGCGTGTTAAGGAAGCAACGAAATAGACAGTTTCCAGGTCGTAAGGGTCTATAGAGAATGTTTCCTTAGTTATGTACATGAGGAGAGTAAGACCCAGGGAGTTAATGACTAAATCAGTTGACTTTTCTGAAGTCCGCTGTTTTGTTTCCTATACCAAGCTGAAGGCAAAAATTGTGGGGATTAAGGGTAAACATCAAAGTCCTGGATTTGCCATCGGTCCATTAATTCATTCAGTTAATCAACATATATTTATTGACCAACTATGATGTGCCAGACATTGTGCTAGGTGTTAAGGACCCCATATGGTCCCTGACCTCAAGGAGCTTATAAGTTTATTCACCAAACTCTAGTGAGAAATAGAAAAGTAAAGATAAAGGCAATCACAGTACAGAATGTTTCCATAGCACCCAGAGGATGCTAACAGAGCATGTGAGAGATGTCCTCTAATCCTGCTTTAGGTGACCAGGAATAGCTTCCTGGTAGAGATTTCCCAGGCCAGGGTGAGACAGAGTGTTCCAGGGTGATGTTAAAGCATATGCAGTCCCTGAGGCAAGAACTGGAAATAGTTCAGTATGATTAGAAAATACAGTGTAGTTAAGGGTTAGGGAGGGATTATTAAGGGCGTACAATATGAATGAGACTGTGGAGATAAGAAGGAGCCAGGTCATAAAGGACCTCATTTGCCATGTCAGAGAATTTGAAGTTCTGCAGTTTAAGAACAATGTAGAAGTCACTAAAAAGTTTTAAAGTCAGTGATGTGATTGTATTTGCTTGGTAGAAGGATCTCTCTGTTGACAACTGGAGAGTTAAGTGTAGATAGAAAGGCATGTGAGGAGGCTATTGCAGTAATCCACTTGGACTGAGGTAATAATGGTTGGGATGAAGAGAAAGGTTCATATTTTAGCTAGGACATAGAGTCCATTGGACTTGGTTACCAGATGTAGAAAACAAGGGAGAGGGACGAATATGAATAACTCCCAGGCTTCTGGACTAAATAGCTAGGTGGGTTGTGTGCCATTTCTTGACATGGAGGACAAGGTGGAAAGGGCAAGATTGTTGAGTAAAGATAATGTGTTAAGTTTGAGTTATCCATCGGATGCCCATACTGAGAACAATCTGGGCTTAATATATAAATATCAGAGCTATCAGCATAAATAGAAATATGATTTGAAGTCATGGGATCACCCAGAGCCAGTCTGAGGATCACTTGCCCTTAGATCTTATTTGGTCTTAGACTCCTTTATGTATCTGACAGTTATGGGCCCTTTCCCCATATACAATTCTGCCTGCAATTTTAAGAGGTTCATAGACATCTTGATGCATATCTGAAAACTGTTATGATGTCTGGATGAAGAACCTCTGGTGGTGGAATAAGAAGAAAAGTGATGTAAAGATGAAACACTGGCATTTCGGTCTTCCCTAGTGGCTCATATAGTAGAGTCTGCCTGAAGTGCAGGAGACCCAGGTTCGATCCCTGGGTCAGGAAGATCCCCTGGAGAAGGAAATGGCAACCCACTCCAGTATCTTTGCCTGGAAAATTCCATGGACGGAGGAGCCTGGCAGGTACTGTCCATGAGGTCGCAAAGAGTCGTACACAACTGAGCAACTTCACTTTACTTCACTGGCATTTAAGAAATGAGTAGTGAAAGAGAAGTTCATGGAGGAAACTGGGGAAAAGAAACCAGAGAGTTAATGGGTGTCACAGAAGGCAAGGAAAGAGTTTCATGAAGCCAAAGTGGTCAGCGGAGTTAAGTGCTGCAGGGAGAGAGTAAGATAAGGACTGAAAAGTGATCACTGGCTTTAGCAACAATGAGTGTCAGTGACCTTTGCAAGGGCTGCTTCAGTAAAATGCTGTGGACAGAATCCAGAATGCAGTGATTAAGGAGTGCATGAGAGAAGAGCAAGTGGGAACAGCAAGTGCAGGCCACATGTTTCCAAAGGGCAGACTTGGGGCTAGGGGGAGGCTTGTCTTTTGTTCATTTATAACCAAATTGAGGGTATTGAGTATCTTTTATAATTTTTGTGTCATTTTCTGATTTCTTAACATTAAAAAAAAGAACAAATAAAGGAAGGAATTCAGATCTGGTAAGAGTAGAGTTTCACAGGTTTCCAATGCTTCTTTCTGATATTAATAAATGATGAATTGTGGTTTTAAATCCCTACAGTTCTATATCTCTTCCTCAGCTTTGCCTAAGGTGTCTATCTACCCAGAATCCACAATGCCTCAGGCAGTACCAAATTAGCACTATAGGTGCATTCAGGCCAGACAGGCTGGGAATGAGAGAGGCAATAAGGCTGGCTTTAGACCCTTGATTGAAGAGCCAGCTTTGTAATACCCAGCTTAGTAATTATGAAGGCTTTATGTTTGCATGTGTGAACCTTAGTTAAGCTTTGTCATAGGTTTTCCAAAACAGCTGGGGCTTTTGGTCTATGAAGACATTAATTTGCGTCTCCAGGGGCTATGCATAAATCAAACTGGGAAAGAGGGGAGGAGGAGCGAATTTCTTTGTGTGAATCCCAGCTCCCTGTTAACTGTTTAATTGAGGAGAAGGAAAGAGTCCTATGACAATTACTGAATTAGGGATGCATTATTATCTTCTGCTTGATGTATTCTTGCTTGGTGTATTTATGCTAAGAAAGGCAGTAAACCCTCTCTCCCCTAAGAAGGCCCTGCTTTGTTGACCTTAAACAGAAACGTAGACTCAGATTTCACAGTTCCTGTTGTTTCAAAGGGAGGCTTAATGTTGGTGGTGATGGTTGTTAATTTAAACTTTGGTCTTCTTTTCTTACCATCTGCTGTGTAGTGGCCTTTCAGTCACAGTTCAGGGATAACAGCAAGGATCCCACCTGGGGAAAGCAGAGTAATGACACGGGCCTTTGGAAATTCTGCTCTTTCTTCCCCTCTGGCCACAGAGAAGATTATTGGGAAACCTTGTCATCATAGAAGCAATTGTAATTTTGGAGTGAATTAACGATGGGAAGTTAGCCCCAACCTAAATTCTTCTGACCTTTTGAAATATCAGCATAAATGATGCTGTGGTGAGCCAAGGCTTCCCCTCCCCCATTATTTTGGGTTCATCTTTCAGCCACTGCATAAATCTAACTGAAGAGTGCCAAAATGTAGAAAAGAGAGGTTCTTCATAGTTTTCTTGTTTTCAGATGCACTGCCTTTTTAGCCTGATAAAGAAATAGATGATAACAGATAGAATATATGCCACAGAATACTATAGGAACTCCTATAGTAGAACCAGTGTGTGTGTGTGTGTGTGTGTGTGTGTTTTATGTACTAAACATTCTTACTGTTCAGAAGCATGCTCACAGAGGGAGAAGACCATGTTTTTCTCTATAACAGTCCTGCGATGCTACTGTCGGGGTCCAAATACCAGAATTCATAACCCATGACTCAGTTTGTTGTTTTTTGAGTGAAAAGCCACAAAGACACAAGTTTTGTCAGTGTGTTATGTATGGTACATTTTAAAAATTAATATTAATAAATATCACCAGAAATGTTGATTCTTAAGACTATAGATTTCACATGAGTAAGAGTTTTAATAACTGGCTTATTATAAGACTATAAAAAAGAGTATAGCTTATCCAAAAGATAAGCCTGTATATTGGAAATCTCTTATAAACTAATACTTTTATAAGCACTAAGGGCAAAAAGGCATTGCTTTACAGTAGTTATAACTACTACCTTAAGATTTAATTTAATACCCAAAACTTAAAACATATATTTACTGTGTAATTGCTAACTCTAGGTTATGGATGATATATGTTCTCAGATGTTCTCAGAGCATATTACTGAGCTGAGCTGTGAGGAATATAATGTTTACTCAAAGTCAAGTTCCAAGGCATTTCCTATGGTTAATACATTATAAATGGTCTTGTTCTATGTAGCTCTCTCTCTCTCTGTTGTATCTCAGTTGTAGAAGTTGAACTCTCCCTTTCAGCTTCAATATATAATGATAATCTTGTAAAACACAATTTAATTAACTGATTTAAAATTATGTAAACAAGAGATTGGGAGAAGAAATGTTCAACTGTTTCAGTTCTCTATTAAAATTACAAAAATTGTTTAAAAATCCCATTTAGTTTGGACTATTCCTCAGCAATAACTGACTGAAAAAATAAAGATGGTGTGGAAAAGCATAATTCTTTAATTAATCATTAGGCCTACAGAATAGAACAATACATTATTGGATCTGAAAGACATATTAAAATTTATCTGATCCAACCCCTCATTGTTAGGATGATGGAGCTATGCTCCAAGTATTAATAGGGTAAATGACTTGTCCAAGATCATACAAGTTAGTGGCATAGATAAGGTTCCAAGTTCCATGATTTTTAGTGATCTTCTCAGTATTCTATACTGCCTCTAGAAAATTTGAGAGGTGGAAACTGAACTATGGCCTTATACGTTCTTTTAAAAAAAAATTTTTTTTTTGGCCTTAAACTTTCAAAGCATGCACTCTATCTCTCTACATGCCTGGAGGTGCTTAATCAGTACTAACTAACATGATTAAAATTGTTATCTTTTTAATTCAATAAGTTTCTTTGGAAAGCAACCATATAAAATGGATTGGAAGAGAGAATTTAGCCGTAATGCCCCCTCGGTATATGCGGAGGAATTAGATTCACTGCATTATGTATGCATTGCAACCTGCTAATAAAGCAGACTCCTAGGAAAGAGCTCCTGGAACTGGCCAGTACAACTGCTCTGACTCAATAAGTAACTTGAAGTTTTGATGGAATCGATCACTCATTAGCCTGTGGGCCAGGAAAAAGGAAATCAATGAGCAAAAGGAATCATGGTGAAAGGAGAGTAAACCTATCCCCTACCTTGCCCACATATGCCTTTAGCTGAACTGTATGTTCCCAAGATTAAAGAATCTTAAGACTGAAGTTTCACTCTATTCTACATGGCATACTTGGATCACAGATCTGGAATAATGCTTTCTGTTCCAGGCACTATATTTTGAGGCAGACACTTGAAAAGCTAGAATACAACAGAGATGGTCCGGGACTGGAAAGCCCAGTCATAAAGAAAGGTTAGAAGTTGGTGCTTTTAGTGCTTGGGAAGGTGAAACTTAGACATGGAGAAGGGGAAAGGAACTGAACTATATTTAAGTAACTACTGTGTGCCAGACACTTTGCATATGTTATTTCCTTTCATCCTCATACCACCCTACGCAGAAGGTATTCTCTTTCTTGGAGATATGTGGTTTGAAGGTATTAGATAACTTATATTACAGAGTTAGTAAGGAGTAGAGATAGGATGAACAGAGCTAATGCTCATGCTTTAGATGAGAGTTTTCAAATATTTGAACAGCTGATAGAAAGAAGATTAGGATTGATATTGTCATGATAGTAATGCTGCTGCTAAGTCGCTTCAGTCATGTCTGACTCTGTGCGACCCCATAGATGGCAGCCCACCAGGCTCCCCCGTCCCTGGGATTCCCCAGGCAAGAACACTGGAGTGGTTGCCATTTCCTTATCCAATGCATGAGAGTGAAAAGTGAAAGTGAAGTCACTCAGTCATGTCCGACTCCTAGCGACCCCATGGACTGCAGCCCACCAGGCTCCTCCGTCCATGGAATTTTCCAGGCAAGAGTACTGGAGTGGGGTGCCATAAGTAGCAGTAGTATTAGCAATAAAAACAATAGCTGACATTTACTAACACTTATGTTGTGCCAGGAATTGTGCTAAGCACTTGATTTATATTAACATATTTAATCCCTACAATAATCCTAAAATGTAGGTACTGTTATTACTTCCATTTTACACATAAGGGAACTGAGGTACAGATTAAGTAATGTACAGCATCACATAAGCGAGGGAACCTGAGTATGAACTCAGATTGTCCTAGGAAGGCTGATTTTAGCCTAGCATAAGAGGGAGACCTTTCTACTCAAACTGTCTGGCAGAGGGATGGGTGTTCTGGTGAAGCAGGAAATTTCCCAGCCTTGAATGTATTTAAGCAGGGTCTGGGTGGGCTTCCCTGGTGGCTCAGATGGCAAGGAATCTGCCTGCAATGTAGGAGACCCGGGTTTGATCCCTGAGTTGGGAAGATTCCATGGAAAAGGGAATGGCAACCCACTCCAGTATTCTTGCCTGGAGAATTCCATGGACAGAGGAGCCTGGTGGGCTACAGTCCATGGGGTCACAAAGAGTCAGACACGACTGAGCGATTGAACAACAGAAGGTGCTGCTTTCAGGCATGCTGTGCATGAGGTTTCTTCACTGAAAGCAAGGTTAAGAGTAAGGTAAACTCAAAGGCCCATTTCAGCTCTAAATATATATCACTCAAGTTGACACATCTACAGGTTAGTGAGCAGCCATGTCCTTTCTAGGCCTTTTCTGGACTTAGTTGGGTACTCAGAGCTCATAGGTAGACAACTTCACTTGTGTTACTATGTAGATGAGCTATTGGCTCTGGAAAAGTATCAACATAAGTTGATGCCCTGGTCCATCAAATGGAGAAAAGCCATTCCAAGGATCTGTTGCAAGAACGAATTTATAAATCATTGGACAAGGTCAAAAGAAATCCATTAATGAAAATTGATTAGCCTCCAGAGTTCTCTTTTCTAATTGCAACAGTTTATAATCCAAATGAAATTAGCACCCATTTTTAAATTCCTGCTCTTTCATCTTAATAATTTATTGCATTAATCTGCCATATGGTTCTTTCCTTTCCAATCTTGTGATAATGTCACTTATCTATTTATTCAGACACCTTTGTATTTCTAATATTGGCCAATTACAAAAGCCATCTGTGTTTCATATAGCATTCTCACCCATAACACAAAGGGTTTTATTTAATTGAAAAATACAAATGTATCATACCATGAGGAAAATAACCCACAGATATAGCTAAATAGCTAACCATTTCTTCTTCTCCCTCAGCCTTTCTTTACCTTTCTTTGGCTACCTTTCTAAAATAACGTATTTCAGGGGAAAATGGCCTCTTTAGGAATTCCATCACTGTCAGTGGTAGAAGTGAGGTGACACTATCATTGACCTCCTTTGTCTTGAGAGAACTGGAAAGACACCTAGGAGCATGACTTATCACTATTTCTTATGGCAAAGATGACAGCAGAAGATGACCTGGGAAGATGATGGGGCGGAGAAAAGCTAGTCAAGAACTTCTCTGGAGAAATAACAAACATAAAAGCATAAGATTTTTCAATCAGTTGCTTCTCAAATTGAGTGGAATCCCCACTGAAGGTCAGTTGAGTCTTTGAATGTGTTCATTCTTTCTGGAGACACTGATCAATTTGGCATTGTGCGTTGTACAAACGATCAAAAATCAGAGTCTGTGTACACTGATCCATGTGTCTTGCCAACATTACATGAAGTTTTTATAAAATTCCTAGGTGCGAAATCCCCTAGAGAAGGGAATTCTCTAAATGTGGTCTAGTTATGTTTCACAGCTAGCCTTTCTCTCAATTCAACTTAAAAGCACCAATCATATTTCAGAAACAATGTATGAGCCATATATTATTAGAACTATTTTTATTGACCTAACCAAGGCCTTTGATTTAGTCACCCAAAAACACTTTCTTCAGAGATCCCATGATTCTGGGCTTAGCAGTGACCCTGTAAAATGGTTTTCTCTTCGTTTAGTTCTTGCCAACTTAGCCTCGACCCAGAGGTCCAAAATACTTGCAGACTGTCATTTTTAGTGAAGATTAACTGAAGCCTCTCCTTGGCTGATGGTGAAGGAGAGTTCAAAGACTATGCTGGCAGCTCATTGCTATCACAAAAAGTTTCTCCTTTCGAAATCATCTCCCTCTTTCTAGCTGATCTACTTGTGTCAAAGGTACACTTTTTAGCAGAATTTATTCCTCCAGTTACTTCTAGTGTATGTTATCCCCAAAGGCAAAACATTCATGGTAATACATGTGACATAACTTATTTCAGTAGAGTATTAGAATAGCAGAGGTAACTGGGATGTTACAGAACCTTTAGTTTGATATTCTTGTTTTATAAATGGGGAAACTGAGGTTCAGAGGTGTTAAATGACTCATCAGAAGCCAGGACAATTAATTGGCATCAGAGCTTAGAGTAGAACCCAGGTCTCAGGACTCCTAATCAAGTGCTCTTTCTACTCTGCCATGCTGCTTCATGACTAGCTAATATAGAGAGAATTAATATATATAAGTATATATTATATAGATATATTTTTATATATTCTATAAATGGTAATACAGCCTAGCAGTTAAGAGCAGACCTCAATGTTAATTTTACCCCTTATTCACAATTTTACCCCTTATTACTTGCATGAATGTACACATCTAACTTAATCTGAGCTTCAGTTGCCTCATCTGTAAAACTGAGATCATAATAACATCTACCTGTTAAAATTATGGTGACAATTCAATGAGAAAATATATATAAAGTACTTTTAAAAGTGCCTTGCACTTGATAAACTCTCAGTGAATGGTAGCTATTTTTCCTATGTAGATTTTTTTTTCTATATAACTCATTCCACTCCCCGTCCCATGCTCTAGGATAACAATTCTCTTGGAAATCTTAATTTTATTAAAATTATAGTATGCAAATGTATTAAAATATAGCAACATTCTTCTAGCTCACCTGAATCTAGTGTGTCATGTTTTTCCTAAGTTAATTGCAGCCTGATTTGGTTCTGTTCAGTATCACATCTATTTCCACAAACAGGAAATTGTCTTTTCTAGATTTTGATTGGCAGGGATAGTTTTATAAACTTTATTGAATTACGTTAGTGTTGTTCTGTGGTAGAGGAGACACTTTCATTATAAGCCTGTGTTCCTAGGTGCTTATCTTTTTCATAAAATTACCCTTTGGACTGAAATATTTTCAACTTGTTTTCTATTTCAGATTAGGTATAAAAAATTGATAGGTGGGAAAAGTGGGCAATTTCTTAAAACATTTTATTTAGCTACTGAGTAATCACATTTTAGTATTTTCCTATTTGCCCCAGTGATTTCAAGATGTTAAAACCCCATAAGAACCCGGAAACACACATCACAATTATTTTAAAGAACAGCTTGCAGAAATTTTACAGGAAGCAACTATATATATATATGAGACCAGAATCTTTTGAAGACTTGGTACCTGGCCTCTGAAGCTTTCTTTTTCAAATCATCCTGGACAACCCAGATTTTTTTTAACATAGATTTATTTAAATTGAATCCATCTCTTTCATATTCCCAGCTATCTTCTTTTCTCAACTTGGTTGAGAAGTGGCTGTCAGGAAAAAAAATTAGAAGTACAAAGTAAACAAAAAGAAAAGATTAGAGAAGAGTTAAGGAAAGTAAGGATTTGTAAATGGAGTTGAACGCTCAGCGAAGAGGCTGATCAGAGATTCCCAAGACCAGAAGCCAGAGCCCAGTACCCAGGTAATTTTGGTCAAATTGCTTTCACCAGAACTTAAAAGGAGAGCTCTATTTCTTAGGGATAATCACAATAAAGGGGATGTGCCCACGGACCTGAAAGAGTAGTAGAGGCAGCCTAGAGCATCAAGGCTAGATATAGGAGCAGAAGTAGAGTACAGAAACATCAAAAGCACCAAGAACCTGAAGTAATTATTGATGGGAATATACTTATTGCCATTTTATTACAAAAACCACAAATAACAAATGTTGGCAAGGATGTGGAGCAAAGGGAACCCTTGCACACGCTGTTGGCGGGAATGTAAATTGATGCGGTCATTGTGGAAAACAATATGGAGGTTCCTCAAAAAACTAAAAATAGAGACTTCCCTGGCAGTCCACTGGTTAAGACTTTGTACTTCCACTGCAGAGGGCACAAGTTCAATCCCTGATTGGAGAACTGGGATCCTGCATGCTGAGCAGTGCACCCCCGCAAAATGTAATAAAGAAACTAAAAATAGAGCAACCATATGAGGCAGTAATTCCACTACTGGGTGTATATCTGAAAAAACTGAAAATACTAATCCAATAAGATACATGAACCCCAGTGTTCACCCCACAAGCCCTATTTGCAATAGCCAAGATACAGAAACAACCTAACAGTGTCCATCAGCTGATGAATGCATCAGTTTAGTTCAGTCTCTCAGTTGTGTCCAAACTCTTTGTGACCCCATGAACTGCAGCACGCCAGGCTTCCCTGTCCATCACCAACTCCCGGAGTGTACTCAAACTCATATCCATAGAGTCAGTGATGCCATCCAACAACCTCATCCTGTCATACTCCCACCTTCGGTCTTTCCCAGCATCAGGGTCTTTTCCAATGAGTCAGTTCTTCCCATCAGGTGGACAAAGAATTCGGGTTTCAGCTTCAGCATCAGTCCTTCCAATAAATATTCAGGACTGATCTCCTTTAGGATGGACTGGTTGGATCTCCTTGCAGTCCAAGGGACTCTCAAGAGTCTTCTCCAACACCACAGTTCAAAAGCATCAATTCTTCAGAATTCAGCATTCTTTTTGGTTCAACTCTCACATCCATACATCCATACCATCTCTTTGACTAGATGGCCCTTCGTTGGCAAAGTAATGTCTCTGCTTTTTAATATGCTGTCTAGATTGGTCATAGCTTTTCTTCCAAGGAACAAACATCTTTCAGTTTCATGGCTGCAGTCACCATCTGCAGTGATTTTGGAGCACCCCAAAATAAAGTCTCTCACTGTTTCCATTGTTTCCCCATCTATTTGCCATGAAGTAATGGGACCAGACATCATGATCTTCATTTTCTGAACATTGAGCTTTAAGCCAACTTTTCACTCTCCTCTTTCACTTTCATCAAGAGGCTCTTTAGTTCTTCACTTTCTGCCATAAGGGTGGTGATATCTGTATTTCTGAGGTTATTGATATTTCTCCCAGCAATCTTGATTCCAGCTTGTGCTTCATCCAGCCTGGCATTTCGCATGATGTATCTGCATATAAGTTAAATAAGCAGGATGACAATATACAGCCTTGATGTACTCCTTTCCCGATTTGGAACCAGTCTGTTGTTCCATGTCCAGTTCTTACTGTTGCTTCTTGACCTGCATACAAATTTCTCAGGAGGCAGGTAAGGTGGTCTAGTATTCCTATCTCTTGGAGAATTTTCCAGTTCATTGTAATCCACACAGTCAAAGGCTTTGGCATAGTCAATAAAGCAGAAGTAGATGTTTTTCTGGAACTCTCTTGCTTTCTCGATGATCCAACAAATGTTAGCAATTTGATCTCTGGTTCCTCTGCCTCTTCTAAATCCAGCTTAAACATCTCAAAGTTCACGGTTCACGTACTGTTGAAGCCTGGCTTGGAAAATTTTCACATTACTAGCGTGTGAGATGAGTGCAATTGTGTGCTAGTTTGAACATTCTTTGGCATTGCCTTTCTTTGGGATTGGAATGACATGACCTTTTCCAGTCCTGTGGCCACTGCTGAGTTTTCCAAATTTGCTGGCATACTGAGTGCAGCACTTTCACAGCATAATCTTTTAGGATTTGAAACAGCTCATCTGGAATTCCATCACCTCCACTAGCTTTGCAGTGATGCTTCCTAAGGCCCACTTGACTTCACATAAGGATGTCTGGCTCTAAGTGAATGATCATACCATCATAGTTATCTGGGTCATGAAGATCTCTTTTGTATATTTCTTCTGTGTATTCTTGCCTCCTCTTCTTAATATCTTGTGCTTCTGTTAGGTCCGTACCATTTTTGTCCCTTATTGTACCCACCTTTGCATTGAAATGTTCCCTTGGTTCCCCTAATTTTCATGAAGAGATCTCTAGTCTTTCCCATTCTATTGTTTTCCTCTATTTCTCTGCATTAATCACAAAGGAAGGCTTTCTTCTCTCTCCTTGCTATTCTTTGGAACTCTGCATTCAAATGGGTATATCTTTACTTTTCTCCTTTGCTTTTTTCTCAGCTATTTGTAAGGCCTCCTCAGACAACCATTTTGCCTTTTTGCATTTCTTTTTCTTGGAGATGGTGTTGAATACTGCCTCCTGTACAATGTCACGAACCTCATTCCATAGTTCATCAGGCACTCTATCTATCAGATATAGGCCCTTAAATCTATTTCTCACTTCCACTGTATAATCATAAGGGATTTGATTTAGGTCATACCTGAATGCTCTAGTGGTTTTCCCTACTTTCTTCAATTTAAGTCTGAATTTGGCAATAAGGAGTTCATGATGTGTGCCACAGTCAGCTCCCAGTCTTGTTTTTGCTGACTGTATAGAGCTTCTCCATCTTTGGCTGCAAAGAATATAATCAGTCTGATTTCGGTATCAACCATTTAATGATGTCCATGTGTAGAGTCTTCTCTTGTGTTGTTGGAAGAGGGTGTTTGCTATGACCAGTGCGTTCTCTTGGCAAAACTGTTAGTCTTTGCCATGCTTTGTTTTGTACTCCAGGCCAAATTTGCCTGTTACTCTAGGTATCTCTTGACTTCCTATATTTACATTCTAGTCCCCTATAATGAAAAGTACATCTTTTTGGGTGTTAGTTCTATAAGGTCTTGTAGGTCTTCATAGAACTATTCACCTTCAGCTTTTTTAGCATTACTGGTTGTGGCATAGACTTGGATTACTGTGATATTGAATGGTTTGCCTTGGAAACAGAGATCATTCTGTCATTTTTGAGACTGCATCTAAGTACTTCATTTCAGACTCTTTTGACTATGAGGGCTACTCCATTTCTTATAAAGGGATTCTTGCCCATAGTAGAAGATATAAAAGTCATCTGAGTTAAACTCACCTATTCTAGTCCATTTTAGTTCGCTGATTCCTAAAATGTTGATATTCCCTCTTGCCATCACCTGTTTGACCACTTCCAATTTACCTTGATTCATGGACCTAACATTCCAGGTTCCTATGCAATATTGCTCTTTACAGCATCGGACTTTACTTCCATCACCAGTCGCATCCACTATCTGAGTGTTATTTTTGCTTTGGATCCATCTCTTCATTCTTTCTGGAGTTATTTCTCAACTGATCTCCAGTAGCATATTGGGCACCTACCAACCTGAAAGACAGGATCTTTCAGTGTCCTATCTTTTTTCCTTTTCATACTGTTCATGGGGTTCTCAAGGCAAGAATACTGAAGTGGTTAGCCATTCCCTTCTCCAGTGGACCATGTTTTGTCAGACCTCTCCACCGTGACCCGTCCATCTTGGGTGGCTCTACACAGCATGGTTCATACATAGTTTCATTGAGTTAGACAAGGCTGTGGTCCATATGATCAGTTTGATTAGTTTTCTGTGTAATTTACCTCACAACACCCATTTTAAATAGTAAGTTCCATGAGAGTAGGGCTTAATATCTGTCTGTTCACTGATATGGTCCCAGCCCCAAGTCCCTGGCACAGGTCCCAGTCCCTGACACATAGTAGGTACTCATTAAATATTTGTTGAATGAATGAATGATCTGCATAGAAATTTAAGATTTCCTCTCACCAGAGTAAAGATAATGGTGTACTTGAGACTGCCTCTATGTGCTGCAGTAGAATGAGGGGGAGAAAAAATGGGAACTTAAAATCAAGATATAAAGCAAGTGGCAGTGGGGCCCTGGGCTCAGGGCAGGGATGGTTTGGGGAGCTAGCTTTAGAGAGCATTCTGATAGTCTCAGTTACTCAGCACAAAATTGCCTTCATCCTTCAGATCTCTTTTCCCTGGATCCTGAGGTATGCTATACTGAAATTAGAAAGGAGGAAGACAAAGTCAGGGGGCCCTGAGGAAGAGGCCCCTTGTTTGACATCTCACTTGCTCCTGACAGCCTATGGCAGTTGCTGCTCCATTGTCTGATTAAAAACAAAAAAGAAATAGCCATAGAAATCAGATATCCTGCTCTCCTTGTTACTCTCTTAAGCTCATTTGAACCTGTGCATCCCCTCTGTGGGCTTGTTATGCCAGCTTCTAGAACAGTGCCTGGCACCTAGCAGGTACTCCATAGATATTTGTTAAAAGAATGGCCCTGCCTGGTCCTGCAGCTTTATAAGACCAACTGGTATGTTGGAACCCTTTCCACAATCCCCTAAAGAACACAAGGCCATATCAGGAAAAGCAATTATGAGGAAATTGGAGAAAAGGAATGGAAGTAATTACAATTTCGTATATGCCAAATTCTGGTGCACTTTGGGGAATCCCCTAAGTGTCTCAGATGAACTGCAACTCCAAATCAACATGTAAAGCAGTTGTTTTAAATGTGCAATGCTAAGACTCAAGAATGTTCAGCACCTGCTTTCCTTCTAATGTCAAAGGAAAATTTAGTCCTATATGTATGTATCATTATACATGAATATGTACACCTTGGGTGACACTGTTAAAACATTTCTATCTTTCTTCTGTTTCTCTGGCCCATTAGTTAGTGGGTTATACTTAGATATGTAACTTAAGACTTCCTCACTCCTAATCCCAAAGCATTTGAGCATAACCAACCTTTTGCTAGAAGAGGGTGGTGTGTGTAGGCAGATAGATGTGCTTTCTACAGGGTGAAAGTCAGAATTTGAATGCCAAAAGGTTTATAGGCAGGCCTTGGAGGCTCCCGCTCTAGAAGCCAGGAAGTAAATTATCATGGACAATATTTTTAATACTAGGGCTAGATGTGTAGGATGTGAAACTAGTACAGGAAATGTAGAACAAGAACATTTGGCAACCTTGTGCTTCCTGTCTGAAATAACTGTTGTGGAACATCAGTGGGAGGTAGTAGGCTATAGTGAGTTCTAACACTTTCCTTATTAGACTTCTTATACTACTGAATTCTTCATATGTTATAGTTTTTTTATTTTCTGTTCTTAGAAAGGTTACATCCCAAGTGTGTGTGGATGAGGGGATATCTATATTTAGTTTCTAGCTTTAGGTGCATTTGTTTTCCTGAGTTACATCTTTGACAACTGACATGGTATTGTTTGGGCAAGACATTTATTTTGAGCACTATAAGATTTCTGACAGGAGTGCTGTAAACTCCAGCTCCAAATTGATGTTGAAGAATCGATAAACTACTTAGCAGAGGAATAAATGACTCGAGGTAAAAATAACCAAGTAAAACGTAACTCTCACTTTCTGTTCAAGTGTGTGTAGTGAGAAGGAGCATATTTGGCAGATGATTATCATCCTCAAGGTCCTGTCCTGTATATGAGCTAACCTTGCAGATACTCTTTTTTTTTTTTTTTCCTGTTCAGTAAAAGATTACCACAAAAGGAGGTTAGAATGGGTTGTCTGCTATTTATAGTTTGGCAAAAGGTTTAGGATCATGTAACTAGCCAGGTTCTTTCCCTAAAGACACCAGAGTTATTTCCCCCTGGTTAGAGTACCTTTGACAGCAATGTGTTGATAAGTAATTATAGAAGACCTGAAGAGGAGCATCCATATTTTGGATAGCATGAATTGACTTCTTCCTCTTTTTGTTTGGTTTATTCTAAGTACTGTGTCTCTCCCTATTCAACCATTGTCCCAGATATTTTTCAATGGGATCCAGTAATTCATTCATTCATTCCATAATTCAGCAGAAATTTATTGAGCACTTGCTTGGTGCCAGATATTCTGTTAGGTATTAGAAATACAACATGAAAAAAAATAGACAAAGGTCCCTGCCCTCATTGAGCTTTGAACAAGACAAGTGAACAAAGAATCACATGTGTAAAATTCTTACTGGTGGTGATAAGTGCTAGCACAGCTACTAATGAGAAAATTGGCAGGACTCACATAGATATCAGGGCTTCCCTGGTGGCTCAGATGGCAAAGAATCTGCCTGCAATTCGGGAGACTTGGGTTCGATTCCTGGGTTGGGAAGATCCCCTCGAGAAGGGAATGGCAACCCACTCCTGGTGGGATAGAGTCTGTGAGGCTGCAAAAGAGTAGGACATGACGGAGCAACTAAACAACAAAAAACAACACCATAGATACCATGGAAGGGAAGTTTCTCTGAAAAGACACATATCAGGCTGAGATCTGGTAAATGAGAAGGTAGCTGTCACATAAAGAACCTCAGGGACAGTAAGCACAGGTCTTTGAGGCAAGAAAGAACTGGGTGTGTTGTAGGAACCGAGGGAGGGCCGGTGTGGTTGAGTGAAAGGGAACATGCCAAGAGACGATGTTGGGAGAGGTAAGTAAACAGGGGCCACATCAGGGTTTATAGACCTCAAGAATTTTGAATTTTATGCTAAAAGCAGTAGGAATCCATAGAAAGGCTTTATGTGTGGGAGTAGCATGAATTTTTAAATACATTTTATAAAGACTAATTTGGCTGTTCAGTGGAGATGAGTTAAAGACAGGCAAGAATGGAAGCAGGACAGCCTATTAGAAGGCCATTTTTTTAATTGCAGGAGTCTAGGTAAGAGGAAATGGTAACTTGGATAAACATAATGTTAAGAAAGATGAGGAGAAATGGAGACATTCAAGAAGTATTTTGAAGTTAGAATCAAAAGGCAGGGTTTACTGATGGTTGAGAAATATAGGACATTGAAAGAGTAGAAATCAAAGCTGACCTCCAGTAAAAATGGAAAACTGATAATGCAGAAGAAGAGGAATATCTGCAGGAGCAAAGTCCATAAGCTGGCAAGAGAGTATGGGCTTCAGGGACACTACTTTAAAAGGACAGCAGAGACAGATTATAAATAAAGATGTAGGTCAGTTTGTAGATTTGGTGGTGGGAACATAAGACAGCTTTTCCTGATGACTTTTGTTTTCTCCATAATATGAGGCAAGATCATCAGCTAAGGGCAGAAGAGGAGTGGGGAAGATGGTGGAGGATTGAGGAGAGAGGTGAAGATGTATCATAGTCACTTTGAAGAGTGGGAAAGCAAGCTTAATGCAGAAGTAGCATTGCTGCACAACGAAGAGCACTCAGTTGAGGCTTGTGATCACTGTTCCTTTAAATGAAAGTGAAGCCTGTCAGCTCAGCTCTGGGGATGTTCTCTAGCCTTGGTCAATAGCTCAGGGGCAGGCCCAGAAAAGACAGTATGACTGAATTCTGCTTGCATTTTACCATCTGAGTGTATTTGGGAGAGCACAATATGATGTAATTGAATGAAAACTTGACTAGGGTTTAGAAGACCTGCACTGTAATCCAAGTTCAAGCTGCTTACAAACTGTGTGACCATAGTCCAGTAGGTTAACCTTTCCCTGCCTCCCTTTTCTCATTGGTAAGATAAGAAGGTTGGACTGAATAACCTTTAAGGTTCATTCCAGCCCTAAAATTGTGTGATTTTTTTTTTTCACTCTTGGGACAGTTCCTAATCTCAACCAATTTGTTATTAATGTAGTGTGATGCTTAAGCATGTAGATTCTGGCGCCTCTGCTTGGATTTGAACTCTAGCTTCACCACTTCCCAGTTGTGTGATCTTGAGTGAATGATTTCACCTTTCAGTTCCAGTTTCTTCATCTTGTAATGGGCATTAAAATACCACATATCTTACTTAGTAGGGTTATTGTATGGATCAGATGAGTCAGTGCATTTGAAGCTCCTAGAACAGTGCCTATACCGTGCTCCTAATAAATGTTAGCCATTGTTATTATCCCAACAAGTTCTACATCATCCCTTTGGCCATAAAAGATATGAGAGCTTGGGATTTCTTCTGTTTGCAGGCATGCATACCACCTGTCACCATATTTAAAGTACATCATTTTGCTACAGGGTGGCACTTTGGCATGTAGTGGGCATTTAATAAAAAGAATTATTATAATTATGGCACCCTGCCCTGATATTTGTGGAGAAGGCAATGGCACCCCACTCCAGTACTCTTGCCTGGAAAATCCCATGGACGGAGGAGTCTGGTAGGCTGCAGTCCATGGGGTCACTAAGAGTTGGACACAACTGAGTGACTTAGCTTTCACTTTTCACTTCCATGCATTGGAGAAGGAAATGGCAACCCACTCCAGTGTTCTTGCCTTGAGAATCACAGGGATGGGGGAGCCTGGTGGGCTGCCGTCTATGGGATTGCACAGAGTTGGACACGACTGAAGCGACTTAGCAGCCCTAATATTTACCTTCTTATGTCAGCTCTTGAGGTTTAAGTAACTTTTGTCCTTATTATTTTCCTAGAGCATAGAGAAAGAAGTAGCCCTTTTAAGAGAGGAAAACTTAAAAGGAAGAGCAAGTACATTAGAGATGGGGTGAAACTATTAGGGTTAGAATAAAGAAGTGTACATTGATATTTGTTACAATAAATGTTGTAAGCACATAGAATATGTTTAACATTGACATTTTCCTTTGGAGTTTGAATATTATCTGCCACTGAAAATGGGTTAATAGAGCCCAGGACCAGAGTATGCCTGGTCTTCTCCCCTCTCAGTCTAAGGAGGTCGCCTTTGCCTTTCACTTCTGGACAAAGGTGCCTTCCATGGATCACCATTGATCAAACTCCATGGAAGTGGCCATTCCTATGAAGTCCTTGAGCCCTTTGATGGAAAAGCATCAGGTGAGGCTGAAAAGGTAATAAAATTTCATTCATAGTTGACCCTCAGAACTGCTTTGGGAGCAATACCTATTTTGCTTCCTGGGTTTCAAAACACCCAACTGATTCTTATTGATTTTCTTAAGGGAAAGCAACATGGAGAATAGTAGCTCATTTCAGTACTTTAGTGTAATGGTAATTTAACTAGATCATATAAAACTTGAAAAGGAGTGCAATTAATATATTTTAACCTCAGTGTGATTTTCCACATGGTATTAATTTAAAAGATTAATCAGACTCAACTTTTTTTCTTATCAATTGTATTTCATAATAATTTGAGATTTAATTCTTTCTAAAATCTTGGTCATTCTCGTTAAATGTGTTTCATCTAATCAGTCTGTTGATTTCTTCTACTAAATGGAATGACTAATGATAATGCAAAATTTTATCAACTTAAAACTCAAAGTGAACTTCTTTCCCAGTCCTAATATCTCTTTGTATGTGTGTACTGGTTAAGTACGTAACTTGAATTCAGAAGTTACCTGCAAAGCAGATTAGTGAGCACGAATTATGAGCTTTCTATCTATCTCAGATGCTTGCTTGTATCTGTTTCTCCCATTCTAAGATGACTGTGATAATAACTGTAATCTTGCCAGTATACACTGCTCTAGTGGCTGGAGCATCAACTCGGATATTGGGATACCATTTGCAGTTGGGCAAGTTCACTTCACTTCTCAATCCATTTCCCCTTCAGAAAAATAACAGTGATAATATCTGTCCTTATCTATTTTTCTTAGAGGTTGTAAGAATAAATGAAACCTGGATGGAAACAGTTGAGCATAAATACATAAATCTAAAAATTATGATCTTTTAGATTTACATATTGTGTTTTATTTAGATATTTAGGTATTTGCGTTTTTAGAAAGCCCTTCCCTCTTCATAAACATATACATGATACACTCCATCACCATCACATTTAAAGAAACATACACACAAACCGTTACGTTATTATCTAATATGTGTGTGTGCATGCTCAGTCGCTTCAGTCATGTCTGACTCTTTGCTGCCCTGTGGACGGTAGCCCACCAGGCTCCTCTGTCCTTGAGATTCTCCAGGCAAGAATACTGGAGTGGGTTGCCATGCCCTCCTCCAGGGGATCTTCCCACCCAGGGATCAAACCTGTATCTCTTATGTCTCCTGCACTGGCAGGTGAGTTCTTTACCACTAGCACCACCTGGGAAGCCCGTTATCTAATATACTTTTTTAAAATGGTTACTTTGTACTGTGTTGAATTTGATCAACTCATTAACATACTTATATGTGGCTATGCATGCATCCATTCATTCATTAATATATTCAGCAGATATTTGTCAAGTTCCTACTGTGTGTCAGGTACTGTGCTTTGCTGGGGAAACTATACTGATCAAAATAGGACTGATTCTTGGCTCATGAGCTTAAGTCTAGGAAGGAAGGTGACAGCTAAAGTTTAAAGTTATATGGATGATTGTTAAATGAATGATTTAAAATGTGATCCAGGTGTGCACTTGACAATATATATGGTGAAAGTTTATGATGTGTAATTGCATATGCTTATCTCTTTGTGAGACTATATTTGAAATAAAAAGGGACTCTAAGCCCAGCTCTCTCTTGATTTGAACTGCATTTGAACTGCATTAGCTGATAGGTGATAAAACAGGGTTCAGAATTAACATAATGTATACCATATAGCTAAGTTTAGTTTTCACAAGTGAGTATCAATAGTTGTAAAGGAAATGTACTTCTCCATTCTTTCAGAAAGTATTATATTATGAAAAGCTTCAAATATAGAGACAAACTTGGTATATAGTTATACCCACCATACAGACTTACCAAATTTCTTCCATATTTGTTAACAATCCTTTAAGAATACAGTTGAAGTTTACTTTGTACCTCTCTGTGTTCACACTTTCCTTCTTTCCTCCTCAGAGGAACTATTTTCCTGAAGTAGTTGTGAACATGTATGCATCTAGAAACACAGTTGGCATAGGCTTTGTGTTAACAATATTTATAATATTTATATCATACTTCATATATCATTAAGCAACTTGTTTTTCACTCAATATTTCTGACTTATCTATATTGATATACATACATATTCAGTTTAGTAGCTATAGACTGTTTCATTTTATGAACAACTGTTTCTCAACATATTTATCCATTTCCTTTTCAATGGACTTTTTAGCTTTTCTTTTTTCTCATTTTTCACTATTACAAAAAGTACTCCAAAGCACATCATTTTATGTGTCTGTTGTGTCTGTGTTTTTTTACCTTGAAGTGGCATTTCTGGGTTCCAGAGCATGTGTATCTTCATATCTACTAGACATTGTCAAGTTGTTCTCAAAGCTGTCATACCACTATCTTACAGCTTGGGCTGCTATAGCAAAGTATCACAGACTGGGTGGCTTATAAACAGTAGGAATTCATTTCTCACAGTTGCACAGACTGGAAGTCTGCTATCAAGCTGCCAGCACGGTCACGTTCTGGTAAGGGCCCTCTTCCAGGTTACAAACTGTCAACTTTTGTATCCTCACATGGCAGAAAAGAGAGCTAGAGAACTCTTTGGGGTCTCTTTATAAGGACACTAATCCCATTCATGAGGGATCCCCCTTCATGACTTTATTATCTCCCGAAGGCTCCACCTCCTAATACCAACACATAGTGGGTAAGGACTTCAATACACAAATCTTGGAAAAACATAAACGTTCAACCTATACCAAGTATTTTATACTTCTCCAAGTAGTATAAGAGGGTTCCTATTCCTCCACATTTTCCAGCATTCAGTATTGTCTGATTTAAAGCATTTTGCCAACTTTGTGCATATGAAATGATGTCTCACTGTTTTATTGAGCATTCTGTCACTTACTAGTTGAGGTTTAATATCCTTCCCTGTGTTTATGGGCCACGTGGGTTCCCTCTTCTATGAATTGCCTATTCATATCATCCGCCCGTTATTCTATTTGGTTGTTAGTCTTTTTCTTACTAATTTGAAGAAAATTATCTATTCTGCATATGAATCCCTTGTGCTTTGTAAATATCATCTCTCAGTCTGAGGCTTGTCTTGGAACTTTGCTTATGCTGCCTCATTGAACAGAACTTTTAAATTTTAATTTAATAAAATGTATCAAGGTCCTATTATTTATAAAACCGTGTGTAAGAGAGTATCATTCCCATGCAACCTGGAGTCCTTCTTATTAAATTAAAATGAAGCAATTTGAAGTAAGACACCAGATTATATTGATATGACTTCATATAAAATAAGCTTAAGAGGTTACCTAGGAAGCTCTGGCATTGCCATCAATAAAAATGTAACTTCAACAGACCATTAAAGAAACCAAAGTTATGCAAGATGAAAAAATTCTAGAGACCTGCTGTATAAGAATTTGCATATTGTACAGTAAATAACAATACTGCAGTGTACACTTGAAAATTTGTCGAGGGTTGATCTCATGTTCAGTTCAGTTCAGTTCAGTCGCTCAGTCGTGTCTGACTTTTTGAGACCCCATGAATCTTAGCACGCCAGGCCTCCCTGTGCATCACCAACTCCCGGAGTTCATTCAGACTCACGTCCATCGAGTTGGTGATGCCATCCAGCCATCTCATCCTCTGTCGTCCCCTTCTCCTCCTGCCCCTAATCCCTCCCAGCATCAGAGTCTTTTCCAATGAGTCAATTCTTCACATGAGGTGGCCAAAGTACTGGAGTTTCAACTTTAGCATCATTTCTTCCAAAGAAATCCCAGGGCTCCCTTCAGAATGGACTGGTTGGATCTCCTTGCAGTCCAAGGGATTCTCAATCATCTACTCCAACACCACAGTTCAAAAGCATCAATTCTTTGGTGCTCAGCTTTCTTCATAGTCCAACTCTCACATCCATACATGACAAATGGAAAAGGAAGAAGCACAAGCTGGAATCAAGATTGCTGGAAGAAATATTAATAACCTCAGATATGCAGATGACACCACCTTTATGGCAGAAAGTGAAGAGGAACTAAAAAGCCCCTTGATGAAAGTGAAAGTGAAGAGTGAAAAAGTTGGCTTGAAGCTCAACATTCAGAAAACAAAGATCATGGCATCTGGTCCCATCACTTCATGGGAAATAGATGGGGTAACAGTGGAAACAGTGTCAGACTTTATTTTTTTGGTCTCCAAAATCACTGCAGATGGTGACTGCAGCCATGAAATTAAAAGACGCTTACTCCTTGGAAGGAAAGTTATGACCAACCTAGATATCATATTGAAAAATAGAAACATTACTTTCCCAACAAAGGTCTGTCTAGTCAAGGCTATGGTTTTTTCAGTGGTCATGTATGAATCTCATGTTACTTGAGGATTTTTTGGCCATAATTAAAAAGTAAATAAATAATTCAGCACATGTCCTTTCAGCCTTAAAAAACAGTAATTTCCCAGGAAATCTAAGTGTTAGTTCCTTCATTTATCAATAACTGTATTCCTTGGACAAGTCATTTCACCTCTCTAATTTTTTTATATATAAAGTGAGGAAATTGAATTATGTGGTCTCTCCAGCCCATTCCAGCTCTAAAATTCTATGGCGCGTGGAAATAAGGAATGGTTTGCATGTGTTCTAATGATTTTGAATGTTTATTAAGAATTTTCCCAATTTCAGGTGATGCAGATTTTCAAGAACTCCATTTGTATTTCTTGGAGGTCTTCTAGTATATCTCTGTACTCCCTTTTGAACCTTTGTGGGGAGAAGGAGGTCATCAAATGTGCTAAAACAACTCTTGTAGATGTTCTTGGAAGACCTAAACTAAGAGAAGAGACAAGAATTAAGAAAGAAGATAAATTGTATTAAATCAGAAGGGAAGAAGGAGTGAAGATAGGTGCGTTTGGAGGGAAACCCTCAGTACTACTCTGAAACACCAGAGCCATCAGTGTCCTGTGTTCTGAAAGTCAGAAAAAATGTTTTTGCTTTAATAAACAACAGAGGGTCTACATGTAGAGATGAACTGGTCAAACGTGGATCTTGGTCAAATGAATCCATCAGCAGAATCTGACTTACAAAGCACTGCCCTTGGTATTTAAACATGACCCTTATCACAGCTACTGATCTCTGTTGGCAAATGACTGCCTTTGGCACTCCAGTTCCATGTGAAAACTACCCACTGATTTGCAGTCAAAGCCACAACTAGATGACTTTTTAAAACTGTGATTTTGCTTTTAATACTGTAGGCCCAAATCCTGGCTCAGAAATAACTATTCTATCCCTAAGGTGTACTGCCATACCCCAGTACTGTCTCCGGTGTGTTTGAGGTGAGCATCCTTAAATCATTTCTCTACTAATTTATATTTCCTGATTATCTCTCAGTTTGCGTTTTTCCTGCCCCTTCATCGATCTTCCAGTAGCCCAGTTTCATTTGAAAATCTTAGTGTGGGTGATATTCTTCTATAGGCCTTCTAGGTGATGCAAATAAAACTATGCAGGAGATCAGATGCCATTCAAATCTCTCAGCAAAATAAAAGGACAGGCATGGCTGCTCTGCTCCTCAGCACCCTTTTACATTAGATTCAAGCCTCATAGACCACTAACTTCTCCTTGAATTTACTTTCACAATCTCTGTGTCCTTGCTCCAGAAACCTTTTGCCTAAAATACGCTGCTCTATTTTTCCTCCCCCATATCTGCTTTATGTATTCTTTAAGAATCAGCTCAAATTTGACTTATTAAACAGGTCACTGAAGAATCAGTCACTGTGTTTTGAGCACTTTGTTTATATTCAGCACATTGCTTTATGGCTACTTGTTTACAACTATTCTGCAGGTTCCCCAAAGACACACAACACTACACACATTCTGTAACCTTGTGGGTGGAAACTTTATATTCATTTGTCATAAAGATATACCCCTTTCCTAATGGTAACTGTTATTTTCCTTGTAAATTGTTCTACCCAAAATTTTAATATATAAAGAATAAGAAGAGGAAGATACATGCAAAGAGTGACTTATTGTGGACAACCAAAACAAACTTCATCTTAGCCCAGTCTAATTGCTATAGAGCTTAGATTATAAGAAGAGAACAAAAAACAGCATTCTAGGACATACGCCTTGGCCTTGTTTAAAAGACCATGAAAGAGCGAATTTTCATTGCCACCCCAGTGGAAACTTGTACTATAGAAGTGACACCAATCTTGGCAAATGTGGAGCTAGCATCATTACTTAAGGTAGTGTACTGTAAACTTTCTTCATGACAGTGTTATAGATGCTGTCTAAAGTGGGTATTCCAGCACCAACACTTGTTAAAATTGTGGTGACTGGTTCACTGTGTTTTCAACAGCTGCACATAAATCAGCTCCTCCTCTGTAATGGAATAGATAGTGCAGCTTCAACAAAGATGAAACAAATTGTAATTTTTTGATATCTTTGGGTAGCCAAAGCAATATGTCTTTATTAATACACTTAAGAAAACTCATGAATATTATCATTTGCTCCTTTTGTCACCTTTATCACCATTTCTTGTTGGTCAGTTGGAACTTAACAGGAACTCACT
>SJYQ01003185.1:119788-130401 GCA_006410935.1 Redunca redunca
CTTCCTGACCTGCATACAGATTTCTCAAGAGGCAGGTTAGGTGGTCTGGTATTCCCATCTTTCTCAGAATTTTCCACAGTTTATTGTGATCCACACAGTCAAAGGCTTTGGCATAGTCAATAAAGCAGAAATAGATGTTTTTCTGGAACTCTCTTGCTTTTTCCATGATCCAGCAGATGTTGGCAATTTGATCTCTTGTTCCTCTGCCTTTTCTAAAACCAGCTTGAACATCAGGGAGTTCATGGTTCACGTATTGCTGAATCCTGGCTTGGAGAATTTTGAGCATTACTTTACTAGCATGTGAGATGAGTGTAATATTTTACCTGAATTTTTCCCAAGACTTCAGGTTTTGATATGAGTTTCTTTTGGTTGCTAGAAACCCTTCTAATCTTATTTTTCCATCTTTTCCATAGAAGCATCATAAACCAGACAAGTTTATGTCTAACCTATTTATACTACACAACCAATACAGTGTCCTTCATATTGTAGGTAATGAATAAATGAACTTATTCTCTGTTATTTGGTTTTAACTTTAGAAAAAAACACACTACTTTGGGTAGTGTATGCTCATTTGCTTCCTTTAGAGCAGTTGTTTTCAGTCCTGGCTGCACCCGTTAGAATCATCTGGTGGCCCTACCCTAAACAATTAAATGAGAACTCTGGGGGTCGGGCACAGGCATTGGTAAGTTTAAAAAGTTCCCCAGGTAATTTTAATGTGTGTCCAGCAATGAGACACTGTCTTAAAGTCTCACTCTCTTCTGGAGATACTCCTAACAAGTCTGTAAGGTTTGTGACTGAGTTGAGACAGGAAGTAGCTGGTGAAAAACAAGAGAATACAGGAACTGCTTTTGGCACCATTCACTTTATAGAAAACCAGATGTGGGTCACATGTGTATCCAAAAAGACAGTTGCCTTTTAGAAGCCCAAGGGGAGGATCTTTAAATAGAACTGGTTTACTGCAGTATGGCTTTATGCTCACGCTTTGCATCTGCCCAGGAAGCTAGGCTCCTTGGTCAAGTATCTGGGGCCTGAGTTCATTGCTAGTCCATTTTTTCTTTCCACCGTCAACTTAGAAACATGCCAAATTTCCGGGAAATTCTGACCTTGTTAATTTACCAAAGCTGTAAATGTACCAATCCAAATCTGTCTCTAGATGATGTATTTCCCCCAAGCCTTGAACAGGAGGGGCTCCAAAAATAACAAAACGACAACAATGGAAGATGGAGATGGATTCGATTAGGGAGGGTGTGAAAGTTGGAATGACCTTTGGCTTTTGAGACCAGTCCAAGATTCCAATGACATCAGTTGGAATAAGAGGCTTCTTAAGTCTTTTCCAATCCTGGATTCTTTTTAAACACAATTATGGAAAGTTACTGTGCTTTCACACTCTGACTTCACCTGGTATAATAGCTTCTTCTATTGTTTAATCTGAACAATTGTGCTGTATGTGTGTTGCCTCTGTGGTGCCTAGAACCATTAGGTATTAAGAATCTGCTCAATGTTTAAGGCCTATCTTCCACAACAGAATGTGACTTAACAGTGCTATTTTGTTGCAGAGAAACTCTTAAGTTGAAAATGTTCACAGAACTGAATTTGGCTCTGGCATTCTCTTCAATCCATCACTTCACAATCTCCTAGAAGCCTTGATTTGCTCTGTCAATTGTTTGTCTCAAAGCATCTTCCTGAAATGAATTTACTTTAAAGTTAAAGACGATTAGAGTGCTTCTTCTCCAGGAGACAATTACAATACTATATTCTTTGGCAGGGAGAAAAACAATGTAGCATTAATTTTTTCAAGCTTTCTTTGAGTATTGTTAAAAGGAGAATTGTCAGCTTAATCCAACATATGATAATACCCAAAAGACAACTGCTATTAAAATGCAAGGTTTTCTAATAAGACCATTTTGAAGAATTGTTGGGGAGAGGAGAATAAGGAGAAGTATACAGGGGAAAGGGAAGGAATCTGTTAAGTATTTCTGACCTTCAAAGACCCTTTCATCAGTAAATGCTGCAGACAAAATAAACCAAGTCTGAGACCTATTAATAAAATGTTACTCTCCCTCCATAGCCCAATACTATGTTATCCTGCCCCTTAGACTATTATGCTTTTTTTTCCCCAGGATGAATTGATACCTTTTGACAGGCTTTGCTAAGAATACATAGTAAAGGTCAACTGTAAGCCTTTTGATGGTGTTTCCTGGAAGCCTTTATGCCATGGCAAATAGAGATTGGAAGTTTTCTTTTTCACTGTAGCTTTGTGGATATGCTTCCAATGGATTGTGCTTTTTCTCGTGCTGAACTCTCAAACCTTGCAGGATTTTTAGGACTGAAACTTGAGAATTTTAAAATGGATCATCCTTGGACTCCTCTCTTCCCTTCAACTTCCAGATTCAATCAAACACCAAATCCAGATAATTTCATTTCATGAATATCTCTGATATCCATTTCTTTCTATTCATTGCTACTATCTGAGGTTATACTACTGTCTTCTCTCCATTGTATCACTTTGGTATTGTAATTGGTCTCTTTGTCTTGAGTGCCTTCTCACCTCCAGTGTGTCCTTCATTCTGCCATAAGCATGCACTTTCTAAAGGCAAGTATCAGATATTGACAACCTCTCACCCAAAACACCTACAAACCTATAAATATCAAGAATGGAACCTGAGATCTTAAAATAAATGGTCTAATTTTTTTTTTTTTTTTTAAAGCCTCTGTCTACTTCTGTGGAGAGAGTTTTTGGGGATTAGGAAACATTTCACTGAAGAAGTCACACTTGAGCAGGGTTTTGAACACCACCACCACCAAAGACTTAAATAGACATTTCTCCAAAGAAGGTATACAAATGGCCAACAAGTATATGAAAAGGTGCTCAGCATCACTAATCATTAGGGTAATGCAAATGAAAACTATGAGATATTATTTTATACCTATGAGGATGGATATTATAAAAAACAAAGAGAAGTGTTAGCAAGGATGTGGAATGATCAGAACCCTTGTACTCTGTTGCAGCTGCTATGGAAAACGTATGGTGGTTCCCCAAAAAATTAGAAATAGAACTATCATATGATCCAACAATCCCACTTCTGAGTATTTATCTGAATAAATTGAAATCGGTATGTTGAAAAGATATTAGCACTCCAACATTGTGAAGCATTTGCAATAGCCAAGATATGGAAACAACCTAAACATCCAAAAAAATGAATGAAGAAAGAAAGCATGGTATATACATATAATAGAATATTATTATTCAACTTAAAAAAAAGAAAATCCTGCAGTATGCAAGAATATGGATAAAGCTTGAAGATATTATGCTAAATGAAATAAACTAGCCACAGAAGGTCACATATTGCATGATTCCACCTGTATGAGGTATCTAAAATAGTCAAACTCATAGAGCCAGAGAGTATAATGGTAGCTGCCATAGCTGAGTGGCAGCAGAAATGGAAAATTGCTAATCAACAGTCAAAAAGTTTGAACTATGCAAGATGAATAAATTCTAAAGATAATGCCTATAATTAACAGTACCGTATTGTACACTTAAAATTTTGTTAAGAAGGTAGAGCTCATGTTAAGTGTTACTACCACAATAAAATAAAGTGTTTTGTTTTTTTTTTAAAGCAGTACAGAGGCAGAAAAAGGAATAGCATGTTTGAGGAATCTGAGAAGTTTTGTATGAATGAATTAAAGCATACTTGGGGGTAAGTGGCAAGAGATGAAGCTGATGCAGTAATTTGGCCCAAATTTTCTGTGTATTTATTTGCCCTCCTTTCTGGTTGCAAATTTTTTTTTTTTAGGAACAAAACTGTGTCTTTTCAAGTCCTGAAACCCTAGGGCCTAGGATACTGCCAAGCACACAAAATTCTTTGAATGCATTGGATGAATAAGGAGAGAGGCTGTCTGTCAACATTGTTAGATTGATTCATTCATTCCAACATGTATTGAATACATCAGTTAGACTCTAGAATGGAGCAAAATTAAGATCTTACTTATTCTTTTATACAACAACACTAAGACTTGTTTCAAACACAGATTAGTTCTTTTTTGCAAGCTTTTCCTTTACAGTCACATTGTTTTCTCAGGGAGATTCTACCTTTCTCCTCAGCTGTTGTTGTTTAGTCACTAAGTCATGTCTGACTCTTTTGCAACCCTGTGGACTATAGCCCGCCAGGCTCCTCTGTGCATGGAATTCTCCAAGAATACTGGAGTGAATTGCCATTTCCTTCTCCAGGGGATCTTCCCGACCCAGGGATTGAACCTGTGTCTCTGCATTGCAGGCTGATTCTTTACCACTGAGCCATCTGGGAAACCTTTTTCTCCTCAGTAGTAGGTCTGATTTCAGCCCAGGAACCTCTCTAAAGCAGTTAATCACTTGTCAACACCCTATACTGATGCTCCTGAAGTGAAGTTGTTATAGAGGAGGTATGGATCTATAAAGATGCATTAACATATTACAGGAAGCTCTGTTTCCTCCCATATGTTTAATTTCACAGCCAACAACAGGGTTGTTTATCATACATTCTTGAAAAACTGGTTCAAATGAGGATCAAATATTAGGAATACAGAAAGCACAACTCCAGAACATTAATGATACAGTATAGCAAAATTAATGGTGTAGGGGAAAGGAGAGATGTTAATATTTTTTGAATGTGTAAATGAAGGTTTACTGTATTAATGTAGTTCTATATTTAGGGAAGCTAAATCACAAACTCATCATTGGTTAATTAGAAGGTAATTAAAATTGTAGCACAGTGATTGGATAAATAGTTAATGAAGGCTAGATGAATGAATAAAGGAAATCTGGTGAAATTAGTGTGTACATTTGGGGAAAAGCAAAGATACAAATGTTATTCATACAGTGCATCAGTCTTAACAGATAACCAATATCCTTCTAGTATTAATTGATAAAATTAATTCTCCAAAGACTAAAGGAGCTTTCGCTCTCATTCTCCCCTTCAAAGTATCCTACACAGAAATGCAGATTTATCTGACTGCTACTTCAATTTTCACTCATTTACAGCATGTGAAATTGTTTTGTGGAACTTTGTTTACAACTTATTTACTGGCGTCTTAAGAATCTATTAGAGTAAATTGGCGCATGTGCTAACCATTCCTACAGAACAAGCTGGCTCAGCCTAGGCTCCTAACCGGATCCAGCTGACTAGCTAGTTTTCAAAACCAGCGGAGTGGTTTCTGCAGAGAAAACTGTGCTTGCTTTTGATAATTACCTCAGCTTTATAAAATCAATCAGCCTGAAGGGAAGACCTCATTACAGATCTGACAAGATAGACTCCAATTTCAATACCAGAACAACTCTCTGCCCTCAGGCCTGAAATCCACAATTATTTATTTTATTTAGAAAGAGACACCCATAATATAGCACCTCTGGGCACGTTCTCAGGCAAGTATTAAACAGATAACCTAACGGTCAGTATGTTAGCAACCTGCCCTTTTCCCGTCACTCAAGAAGAAAATTGGTCAACAGGAATTGCAGCATGGCCTAGAGCCAGCTCAAAGCAGACACTGATGAATCACCACCTTTCTAATCCTCCACTCCCAAAGATGGAGAGAGAAGGGTAGTTGCAAGTTCCCAGGGCTAAACTAGAGAAAAATAAGACTTTCTCTTCTCAGTTTCTCTGAAGACTGCCAGACTTTATCCTAAGGAAAATGATAGATCGCCTGTCTACCATCTGTCACTTTGAACTGTTCTATCAAATCAACACTTTTTGAACTTTGTTTTCATTGAGGAATGTGATTTTGCTGTGTTTCCCAAGCCTTAAATTGAACAGGGGAAAAGAGTCCTGAAGCGTTCTTCTTCTTGAAGTTAGAAATATGTATTTTGCTTTCCTGCTCACAGAATTCAAACATCTTAACAGATTTAGTTCAGACTTTTCACAAATAATTCACCTTTACCAGGCCTGGGAGATGTCAGCCTCACAGGAAAAGCACAAAGCATTGGAAAATATGGATTTAGAGAGAAATGGACCTTCTCTATTCCAGCTCTGGTGTCACTGTTAGCAGTGTTCTAATAATACACCCACCACTTGAAAGTGAGCACTGATTAAAGCTTTGGGAGGAGGCATTTCAGCTGTAAGGGGGAAAATATGGTTCTTTCATGATGGAAAGTTCAAGGTGGTGACAAATATGGTCTCCTTTCCTAAAAATAGGATAAGCACAGAGCAATCATTGACTATACTATGTGTGGTACTTGGTGTGTCTGACTCTTTTCAACCCCAGCAGCCCGCCAGGCTCCTCTGTCCATGGGGACTCTCCAGGCAATACTGGAGTCGGTTGCCATGCCCTCCTCCAGAGGATCTTCCCAACCCAGGGACCCAACCCAGGTCTCCCACATTGCAGGCAGATTCTTTACCAACTGAGCCACCAGGGAAGCCCAAGAATACTGGAGTGGGTAGCCTATCCCTTTTCCAGGGGATCTTCCCTATCCAGGAATCAAACCTGGGTCTCCTGCATTGCAGGTGGATTCTTTACCAGCTGAGCTACTACTCCCGGCATTCATTATATATTAATGTTTTTACCTTGATGGCTGTATATTATCTGAAAAAGAGGGTTATAACGAATGCAAAGCTAATATCTTCTAAGCCATAAATAGGATATAGTGTGATGGCCTAAGTATCCACACTATTCAAATTTTGGGGCAAATGCCTGTAAATCCCCGGTTGAGTTAGAAGAAGGGAGCTCACACTTATTTAGTGTCTGATATGTGATAGACCTTAGACATACATCCTTTCCTTTAATTTTCCTCACTTCCCTCTTAGAGGAGTCATTATCATCCCCATTCTCTAGTATAGAAATGATCTCAGAGAAATCAAGTGACTTGTTTTATACCCCTTTAAGTGGCACACCTAGTATGTAGAAAATATGGGTTTGAATCCAGGTCTGACTCTAGAGCAGCATGTAAGATTTTCAGTGATGATGGAGATACTTTATACTGTACTGTGCAATACAGAAGCCACTAGCCACATGTGGCTATTGAGCACTTTAAATGTGGCTAGTGCCACTGAGGAACTGAGCTTTTTATTTTAATTCACTTAAACTTCTATTTCAATGGTTATATCTGTTTAATGGTTCTTGTCTTGGATGGTACATCTCTAGGGATTGCCTTGACTGCAGTTTGTAAAGCAGGAATCTGTAACCTGGTGTCCATAGAAATACTAAGAGAAGATCCATATATGGGGTTTCTATTATAAGGTCTTAGTCGGTAGAAGGACTCTTTTGCTTCTTGGAAAGGGAAAGTGAAGTTATGCAGAGTCGTATTTAGGAGTACAGTGTATGATAGATGGTTTATTACCACTCCCCAAAGAGTCATCAGGGATCCTAGGATAGAGGGGATATGCTGCTGCTGCTGCTGCTGCTAAGTCGCTTCAGTCATGTCCGACTCTGTGCAACCCCATAGATGGCAGCCCACCAGGCTCCCCCGTCCCTGGGATTCTCCAGGCAAGAACACTGGAGTGGGTTGCCATTTCCTTCTCCAATGCATGAAAGTGAAAAGTGAATGTGAAGTCGCTCAGTCACGTCTGACTCTTAGCAACCCCATGGACTGCAGCCCACCAGGCTCCTCGTCCATGGGATTTTCCAGGCAAGAGTACTGGAGTGGGTAGAGGGGATATGAGGAATGCTGAATTAACTCCCCAAACCATATTTCTTTCTCCTTTCGTAACAGCCCTAGTAGACAGTTGCTTGGCATCTAGGGTAAGGCAACACAACTGTTGTACCCAAACCTGTAGCTGAGTTCAGTTCTGTACACATTTCTGGAGTCTGTATAATATTGTACAAGGCACCATGCCAGGCATTTTGAATAAGGAGAGATTTTAAAATATGACTGGGGCATAAAGCCTGTCCTCACAGAGTTTACAACTTAGTCGTGATGTGCTAAGGCAGGAGGGAAGGGAGAATAAGACAAATACTCAGAACTATAACACAAGTCATACATAGGAAGAGTGCAGATTAAGACCTGAGGAAGGTCAGAATGGTGTTTATTAGTAATACTGCTTATTAGCTGTGTAACCTTGGGAAATTAAAGTTCTGTAAGTTTACCTTTCTTTGTTGTAAATGGGAATAATAACTAGAAAATAGAAGAGTGGGATAAAGAATATAAGGCAGGACACATTCTTTTTTTAATTTCAATTTATTTGAATTGGAGGCTAATTACTTTATAATATCGTGGTGGTTTTTGCCACACATTGANCACAGAGTCCAAAAGTCTGTTCTTTATACCTGTGTCTCTTTTGCTGTCTTGCATATAGGGTTGTCATTACCATCTTTCTAAATTTCATATATATGCGTTAATATACTGTATTGGTGTTTCTCTTTCTGACTTACTTCACTCTGTATAATAGGCTCAAGTTTCACCCACCTCATTAGAACTGCTTCAAATGTGTTCTTTTTTTAATAGCTGAGTAATATTCCATTGTGTATATGTTCCACAACTGAGTAATATTCCATTGTGTATATGTTCCACAACTTCCTTATCCATTTGTCTGCTGATGGACATCTAGGTTGCTTCCATGTCCTAGCTGTTGCACATTCTTCACAGTCAGTGAATGGTGGTTTCCCTGGTGGCCCTGCCCCATTGCTGTGTATATATTGGGTTGGGTGGAAGTGGATAAGAGAAGGCATCATGAAGGAAATAGCATCTGAGATAAACCTGAGAGGAAGGATAGTCTTTTGAAGGTTAGGAATCAGGAGGTAGGTGGAGGAGCACTGTGAGCCAAAACTGTGGAAGTAGGAAAGAACTGGAATGATTCAGTGAATGCTGCTGCTGCTGCTCATGCTGCTGCTAAGTCGCTTCAGTCATGTCCGACTCTGTGCGATCCCATAGATGGTAGCCCACCAGGCTCCCCCGTCCCTGGGATTCTCCAGGCAAGAACACTGGAGTGGGTTGCCATTTCCTTCTCCAATGCATAAAAGTGAAAAGTGAAGGTGAAGTCGCTCAGTCATGTCCGACTCTTAGCAACCCCATGGACTGCAGCCCACCAGGCTCCTCCGTCCGTGGGATTTTCCAGGCAAGAGTACTGGAGTGGGGTGCCATGGCCTTCTCCATCAGTGAATGCTACGTAGTCCCATTTTGCTAGAGTGTCAGCCTTTTCTACCTAAACTGTGACACCCCACACTAGCAGGATCAGCATCACCTGGGAACTTGTTAGAAAAGCTGAACACAACCCAGACTTATTGAATGAAAATCTGCATTCTAACAAGGTCCCCGGGGAACATGTGTGACCATTAGAGTTCAAGAAGTGTTGGAATAGAGAACAAGCTGGGGCATCATAGGAGACAATGCTCAGAGTGGCAGGGCCTTATTAGGAAGGACCTGACCAAGGAGTTTGGGGAGTCATTAAAACATGCTTGGAGGATCACCGTCCTTAAAAATCCACCTGTCATCTGCGTCACACCTTGAAAAAAGGTGACTTAAGCATCATTTTGGCTCTGAAAGTGCTTATGCTCACCACCATGAATGCAGGCTCCTTAGCATAAGAGGACTTTGGCCATTTTCTTTCTCCTTGCTTCCCCATTCCCTTCACTTTCCCATTCATCTTTTACAGCTACCCTTGCTTCAGCTAAACCAGTTATACAGAATATTGAACTCTCAAACTTGACAAAGTAGGTTTCATTTGTTTGACATCAGCTAAGACCTGGAGCTGAGAAATGTTCATTTGTTTTGGCTGCTAACCCCTGTGGCTGGAGTGTGATATTGCAGTCCAAATCTTTTTAAAATTGTAAATATTCCCTCAGAAGTAGCAGGTGAAATTGCTGGGTAGCAAGAGTTTAAAATGTGGAGTCTGAGGTTTTTAGGCCACAACTGAGGAAGGAGGAGAGACTCCTAGGGATGGATAAATCCTACAAAAGCACCTGCCAGCACCTCAAAGTCCTGGCTATTATTCTACCCCCTTACTTCAAGAATTTTAAATTAAAAAGTAATTTGGAGATCCTCTTTCCCCCTTTACCATGGAGTCTCATATCTGATTTTAAACTGAAGTCAGTTGGAAAATAGGACTCAGGTTACATAAATTTGTTTTATGCACAAATTAGCTATAATGCTCCTTTTGCCAAAAACTGATATTCTGTTTTTTCAACATTGATGTCTGTCTGGAGATTGCCGCCTTGAATTGAATTTACTAGATTTCTCAAGACCTGACCATTTTCTTTTAAACAGAACTAGTCCAGAGTAGAATTGCATTTCTTTTTGCTAAGGTTGAACCACCTTAAGTCTGTGGGCTGCAGCTGCAAATGGGAAGTGGCAGGGACCCACAGGGTCACATTTTGGTGCTGTAACCTGGGGCAATCATTAAAAGTGTTAGATTGCTTCAAGAAGGTTAGTCCTAATTTGACCTGATAGTAGAAAGCTCTGTAAAGTAAATTGTGGCAGTGACTATTACAGCAGCCGGGCACAAAGAGATCATTGATCTTCTTTGAGGAGAATCATGGAAATTCTTCAGTGCTTTCCACAAAGCCCAGAAATCATTTACATCTGTATTGCAGACATCATTGCATGTGAACTCCTTGACCTGCAGACTAGACAGTTCACTGGGAACCACACTTCATTCGAAGATGTTTCATCCCCTGGTTCCATTGGATAATAAATGTCATTCTACAAGGAC
>SJYQ01003185.1:134309-168789 GCA_006410935.1 Redunca redunca
GAACCGTTCAACTTCAGCTTCTTCAGTGTTACTGGTTGGGGCATAGACTTGGATTACTGTGATATTGAATGGTTTGCCTTGGAGATGAACAGAGATCATTCTGTTGTTTTTGAGATTGCATCCAAGTACTGCATTTTGGACTCTTCTGTTGACCAAGATGGCTACTCCATTTCTTCTGAGGGATTCCTGCTTGCAGTAGTAGATATAATGGTCATTTGAGTTAAATTCACCCATTCCAGTCCATTTTAGTTCACTGATTCTTAAAATGTCAATGTTCACTCTTGCCATCTCCTGTTTGACCACTTCCAATTTGCCTTGATTCATGGACCTGACATTCCAGGTTCCTATGCAATATTGCTATTTACAGCATTGGACCTTGCTTCTATCACCAGTCACATCCACAGCTGGGTATTGTTTTTGCTTTGGCTCCATCCCTTCATTCTTTCTGGAGTTATTTCTCCACTGACCTCCAGTAGCATATTGGGTACCTACTCACCTGGGGAGTACCTCTTTCAGTATCCTATCATTTTGCCTTTTCATACTGTTCATGGGGTTCTCCAGGCTAGAATACTAGATAGCCCTAAAAGTTTCTTCCTAAGAAATCTGCTGGTTCAGTGGTTAGAAATCTGTGCTTTCACTGCTGTGGGCTGCATGGTGCAGAAAAAGAAAGTTTCTTACTAATCTAATATTTTCCTAATATCTTCCTTATCTAGTAGTTCCATCATGTCTAGAAGAAAAATGATAGAAATAGTTTCCATAAGAGATTAAAGATAAATTCTGTAGTTCGGGTGAGAATTAAAATAACGTAATTGCTAATACTTTATGTTGAAGCCATAACTGAAATTTCTACAATAAGAATTCTTAAAAATTAAGTGGTGGTGATTTTCCTTCCAGAATTTAGATAGTTTTAATGGGGCTAGTTTATTTAAAATAGCACTCTCAAAGTGGATTGGGCTTTCCTGGTGGCTCAGATGGTAAAGACTCCACCTGCAATGCAGGAGACTCTGGGTTGGGAAGATCCCCTCGAAAAGGGAATGGTTGGCTACCCGCTCCAGTATTCTTGTCTGGAGAATCCCATGGATGGAGGAGCCTGGCAGGCTACAGTCCATGGTGTTGCGAAGGGTCGGACACAACTGAGTGACTAACACATACACTCAAAGTAGATCACATATACATGACACAGAAAAGGTTCTAAAAATACCTATTGATTTACTGATTTATAGGTTGATTTAATGCCACTTAAAGGAGGAATGAAACAGTACAATAAGAGTAGCTAAGAAGCGCTAGTGTCATAGGAATTTGCTATGTCTATAGCTCTTGTTCTTGAACTACAAATCTTTGGAGACTGTATTGAATTTTGGATAATGTAAAATGTGGATTTGTATTCAATGGATGAGCCTTCTGGGTGGGATGTCTCTCCTTGGCATGAGATCTTTTTCTATAAGTAACAAGGCTGAGATGGTGTGCTACATTATCAGAATTTTCATATATTTGAATCATTTATGAGGTGGATACACAGAAAGTACTAGAAATCTCAGCCTTATTCAGTGACAAACAAAAATATGTACATTAGTACAGGGAACAAAATACTTAAGTCCCTAAAGTTATCATCTGGGAGTAAATAAAAGGGATGAACAATTATAGTCAAATGTCTACTACTAAATACATTTAATTCATCAGATTTTGTTCTTGGACTCCTTCAGTTTTTAGAAATCAGTAGAAACAGCAATAAAAGGTTCAATGATGAAAGTAAGGTATATCCTTGGAGGGCAAATTCAGACCAATCTCCTCACATTCTATGTCAAAAATTCAAGACGTTATAAATGGAAATTAGCAGTTAATATTTATTGAGCATCTACTATATGCCAGAGGTGATGCAGAATGTTCCACATACATGATGTCACATAATCTTATTTTTAACAGTCCCATGAGTTACTGTTATTAGCCTCCTTTTACAGCTCATAGTTCTGAAGATCCTCAGTCATCTACTTAATAAGGCAGAAAAATGGACTAATATATTATTCTATGAAATTATCAAATGCAAAAGAAAAAATTCTTCTGATTAACCATTATTAATGAGAACCTCCTAATCCCATNNNCCTAATCCCATGCATTCCTTTCAATCAAGATTTTACCATCCTGTAATATAGTATTCAAATGATGGAGATGCATTTGAAATTTAATTATTTTAAGTAATATTGATATAATTAGCATCAGAACTTTTAAACTGTGTCATTAATTCTTTATTCTAACTACATGAGTTCATAGAATGAGTCACCTACCCTACCCTATTGAGAATTCATTCATTCACCACTCACTATGTGCCAGGCATGGTGCTAAGGACCAAGATGCTAGAGATATGGCTATAGGAGAGAAAGAGAGACAGATCCTCCTTAGAAGAGCTACTTACAAACTTCAAACTTGCCGGGGAAAAGTTTGTTTTAATTCACTTAGAATATATATATGTTTGCTTATCTTTGCAACAGCCCTGTGAAGTGTTATCATTCCCCTTTTACACATTATGAAGGTAAGACTAAGGGCAATCACATAAATTGCCAGAAGCTACCCAGATAAGACTTCCCTGGTAGCTCAGCTGGTAAAGAAGACGCCTGCAATGCAGGAGACCCCGGTTCGATTCCTGGGTCAGGAAGATTCCCCCGGAGAAGGGATAGCCTACCCACTCCAGTATTTATGGGCTTCCTTGGAGGCTCAGACGGTAAAGAATCTGCCTACAATGTGGGAGGCCTGGGTTCGATCCCTGAATTGGGAAGATCCCCTGGAGGAGAACATGGCAACCCAGTCCAGTATTCTGGAGAATCCCCATGGACAGACGAGCCTGATGGGCTACAGTCCATGTGGTTGCCGAGAGTTGGACATGACTGAGTGACTAACCACAGCACACCCAGATAGTAAATGATAGAGCCAGGATTTGAACCCCAATCTCTCAGGCTTCGAAGCGTATATTGTTTCCACTATAATATTCTATCTTCCATGGAACTTGTTTTGATCAGCCTGATATCGCAGAAAGAAATACCAAGAAAAGTCTTAGAATAGTACACGAATCATATTGGGCTCTGTGACTATTCAAGTGCAAGAAATACATTCATTTGTAGATTATATAAAAACTAATCTTCTTTGAAAATACTCTTGGTCATGATCTGAATGTTTTCTAGTGTTAGTGTTAGGTGCTCAGTTGTGTCCGACTCTTTGTGACCCCGTGGACTGTAGCCCACCAGGCTTCTCTGTCCATGGCGTTCTCCAGGCAACACTACTGGAGTGTGTTGCCACTTCCTTGTCCTGGTGATCTTCCCAACCCAGGAATTGAATCTGGGTCCCCTGCATTGTAGCTGGATTCTTTACAGTCTGAGCCAGATAGCAATTGGTGTTTGTTTCTTTAGTTCTGGTCATGGTAGGGATTTAATAGGACATGGATAGGATGCAATGAATGGTTGAGTTAAGATACAGAAGCAAGTTTTTGTTTTTTTGCTTAGTTACTCAGATGATGTAAAGGAAAATGTTTGACAAGTCCCAGAAGACATTTTAATGGAGGTGTTCCAAGTGGAATCTGATTGCAGAACAAATGGTATTTGTTCCATGGGCTGAAAACAGCATAGAGATACTTTTCATTAAAAACAAGAATGTGAAGCCATTTTGTTAGCACCTTAACATTCATTTTACTGAAATTTGGTTGACCTTTAGCTGACTGGATTCCAAATTTTCACTGACATTTTACAACATTTCTTAAAAATTGTACAGCTGTGGGCTATAGAAAAATTGAGAGTTAAAGAATGAGCCATAGCAAGCCAACTTGATTCCTCTTTTGATAGGATTAGAGGACCAGTAGATAAAAGACTTAGGAAAGATCACCTAACTTTGGATTTTTAACAAAGCTCTTGATTCCACATTTCATGAAGCTTTAATTGAAACACTTTAAATTCCAGGTGCTGCTGCCAGAGGAGTAAGAAACTATCTCTGTTCACCCCTGACTGAAACATATAAGACTTGGGAATAAAAAATGCCTTCTGCCATTTTATATTGTGCAGTAGCAACTAGTAAAGTGACCATGCTCTGAGATCATTTGAAGAGTATGGGATTAATACTACCCAAACCTGGGTTGTAATTTCCCATCATTCCAACTACTAAATAACTCCCTTGCAAGTTTTATATCTTTGTTTCCTTTTCTGGTTTGCTTATAGTCTTCTTTTTTGGAAATCCTTATATTATTGTTGGCAGTGACTTTAACACCAGGATAGGTGGGCTGCATGCAATCCAGGAGGTTGGATAGACACAACCGAGTGACTAAGCACACACACACACAGTCTAATGTTACATCTGCATCAATTCAACAATCCTTGCAATGAAAGAAAGGAAAAAAATGTCAAGAGATAATCTAAGAAATATGTGACCAAACTTTTCAAAGAAAGAGTAGGTCCATCCATAGCCATATTTAAAGAGGGTCCTAGCTCTTTAGGCTTCCCAGGTGGTGCTAATGGTAAAGAACCTACCTCCTACTGCAGGAGATTTAAGAGACGCGGGTTCAATTTCTGGGTCAGGAAGATCCCCTGGAGAAGGAAATGGCAATCCACTCCAGTATTCTTGCCTGGAGAATCCCATGGTTAGAGGAGCCTGGAGGGGCTACAGTCCATAGAGTCACAAAGAGTTGGACATGACTGAAGCAACTTAACACACAGCACTATCTCTTTCAGGGAGGTGATAGCCATAATGTTATTTATGGTCATAAATGTTAATTTCCAAGAAACAGGAAGGATCTTACAAGTGACAGAGCTGCAGCTCTTACAAAAGACAGAGTCTTATAAAACCCTATATTTTAATTCTGTGCTTATCAACAAGATCTGTAAAAATGGCAAAGGGCAACTAATTGGCTTTAAGGAATTGGCCTGTTACTGCCAAGCTTTTAAGGTAGACAGTTTCCCTCTAGTGGCTCATACAATAAAACCTAGAGACATCCCAGTCCTTAATGGAGTCTGGATTTTGGCTTTCTTTTTCTTCTTTAGGGTTGAACCAGCTGCCCTTTGACCCTGCCAACAACAACGAGCCACTGCAGTTTGGTAGTGCCAGTGGCCCTCTGGTCACAGAAGGCCTCATTGAGAATGGAGGGGAGTCAAGCAAGAAAAGAAAGAGAACAAATGCTCCTTCAGGTAAGCTAGGCAATAATCCATGCTCTTAGGCCAGTGCCACTGAGTCAACACTGTCCCAGAGCCTTGTATGGTGGTGGGCACTGGTCTAGGTTTTGTAGGAGCTATAGAAATGAGAAAGAAGCCCCTGCCCTCAAGGAATTCATGGTGGAATAGAGCGAGGAAAAAGCACATACTTAAATAACTCCAATCATAAAATAGAGTATTGACAGTGCTGTGGTAAATGTGTAAAAGGGAAGCAAACCTATGGGAGCACAAACAGGGGATAAGTTTCAGTCAGCTTTGGGCATCATGGAACACTTCAAAGCAGACGTGGCATCTGTAGCTGGCCCTTGAATGCATAGGCTTAAGACAAGAAAAGATGAATAAAAAACATTCGATTTATACAGAAAGAATTACATGAGTGAATGATGTCACTGTACATCTTTCTTTGTATGTACAAGTAGTAGGGACCGTCACTTGTACTTCTCATGTGGATAACTGCCTATATTTGCATCTCCCCACCCCAACCCTGTTTCCCCCAGCACACACCATGCTTGCATGTGTTCCATGCCCTCATAGCTCTCTTAGAACTGCTGATGAACAGATTGTTCGAAATCCTGTATAACAGCTAACTGAATTTTTAGCCTCCCCTGCAGTTACCCGCATCGTTCATGCTCTGTTGACCTAGTCACATGTTATATTTCTCCAAAACAAGTAGGGGAGGTGGGGGGAATGGGAGAACCAGATCTTCACTGATCACTTCAAATATTAAGTGATTAAATATTAAAATATTAATATAAATATTAAAGTAAGGGAAACTATTTTTAAAATTTCATCTCTTTGATACTTGGCTATTCGTTTGAAAATAGTATCTGTAATCCATAGAGACTAATCTGAGATTTTAACATAGACCTAATAGACATGTACATGGGGTTTGGAGTTTTGTTTCATTCTGTGTTTTACTGTTACTTTCACATTTGCCTTATAAAATGGAGCATGTTTACAAACATACAACATCATACCTGACTCTTAGATCATAGGTCTTTCTGCTTATAAATCAAGATATTTGTTCAATACAAGTTTAGAAAACAAAAACACAGTAAATCATTAGCTATCTAGAGCCCTCAAGAAAAGTGTGATTTTTTTTTTTTTGTTTTTTGTTGTTGGTTTTTGTTTGTTTGTTTTTGTTTTGGAAAGGCACAGTATACAGCTAAGGAAATGGCTTGAGTTGTAATCCTAGCTCTCTCTGTCTGTGGCTGCTGGTGGATTTCTTAACCTCTCTGACTTTCAATTTCTTCAACTGTAATGTTAAAAATGTCACTAAAACCTCTTAAGATTATTAATAGAGTTGAGTGAAATTAGATAAATTGTTTAGCTTGATATCTGTACACACTTCCTCCCTTAATAAATCCCTTCATAAATGTTGCTATTTTGTTATTATATGATAATATTACAAACTTCATTGTTTTAAACATCAATGCCTTTCACATTTTTAGGTTAACATTGTGAATACAAATTGTGTCTGTGTAACATCTGTCTTTGCTTGACCATTTAAATGCAAAATTCCAGTCATTAGTCATTGTACGGTGATGGACATGAGTTTGAGTAAGCTCTGGGAGTTGGTGATGGACAGGGAAGCCTGGTGTGCTACAGTCCTTGGGGTTGCAAAGAGTCAGACATGACTGAGCGACTGAACTGAACTGAACTGTGCTGCAATACTCTATTATACTTTTTTGGGTTTACTAAGGAATATAAACCTTTTAATTTTAAGCTGTCCTACACCGTAGTGGCCTTTTAGTTATTAAGCCACATCAGCCCCATTTTATCCACGTCCTGTCTCCTTTCTGCAGCCTGCATTCATCTCTAGTTTCTCTAACTGTCCCTTCTGTAACAGCCCCTTTTCTCCTTCTAATCAGTTACAAACTTTAAAAGAAAAAAAAAAAAAGCAAGATATCCAGGTCAGTGTGTTAAATGAGTATGTTAAGTAAGAGTTAAATCACCTGTGAGAGAACCTGCTATGGAGAGAAATACAAGATTTAGGGCATCAACTTTAAAACATCTATTTTGGCTGCTCTGACGCCTTTTTTGATCACCTAGTTTTTCCACGGTGTTCATGGTGAGTGATGTGTTGGTTTAGAATAATACCTCCAGAACACTGGTTAGCTCCTAAGGGTAGAGAAAAGGGGCATGTATTAATCTGAATTGTGAACCGACTTTTAAAGAATCGCAGTTTTATTCCTAATGAGCATACTCAGTGAGAGCAAAGTAACTGTTGCAGATATAGGATTTTAGCAGTAGATTATGTTAATCTATAATTAGCAGAATCAATTTGCATTCAAATAATGAATATGGGTAAGCTCTTAAAATACAGTATGTTCTTAAAAATAGGTGAACTAGGCCCCTGGCAGGCTCTATTATCTCCCTTGTAATCTTTTTCACACTATTTCCTTAGTGAACCCTTTCTTTGTAAGTACAGTGGTAACTCCAGCCCAGGTTAAATTACCACAAATTCTAAATTAGTGTAGTCCAAATTAATGATATTTTACTATACAAGTAGTCTCATAATTGTTCAGCTGGCAATCTTATGGCATTATAAATGAGCAGATTGTTTTATATGGGTATTTTCTTCCTATGCAGTTCTAGACAAAAGGAAGAAGGAATGTATTTTGTGAGTAGGAACTTCCTGCTTTTATCACCATTGCCTGCATCCTAGCAAGAAGGAAAGCCAGGGGATACCAGCCATTTCAGTTCTAAGCTGAGATACTTATGCAGCCATTACATTGCTCAACCCTGTGACCTGTTTGAATCAAAACTCTCTCCCTCTCCATCACTACACATGATGGAGAGTTCCATGCCTGTAGCTCTGGTTCCTCACTGTACATTTTATTCTTCCTTTCCCACCCCTCATACCTCACCCTTTTCTACAAACTGCCTCTCCCTTTTTATACTAGAATTGATCTCTTAAAGGTCGCCAACAACCTCCAAATTGTCACAGTCAGTGGCCCTTTGACAGGTCTCAGCTACCTTGACCTGTTTGCTTCATTTCATGCTGTTAACAACCTCACCTTGCTTGAATTCTTTCTGCTTCTGCTTTCCTTGGCAATACACTTTGCACATCCCTCTTCCTTTTCCGACTCTTTCAGGCATTCTTTCTCCTTTTCTTCCTGCCTCTGCTCTAAGTGAGTATACTATTATCCATGGGCTTCCCTCATGGCTCAGATGGTAAAGAATCCGCCTGCAATGCAGGAAACACAGGTTTGATCCCGGGGTGGAGAAGATACCACTCCACTATTCTTGCTTGGAGAATCCCATGAACAGAGGAGCCTGGCGGGCTATAATCCATGGGGTTGCAAAGAGTCAGACACGACTGAGCAACTAAGTATGCACGCACTATTATCCACATTTATAGGTAAAGAAATAAAGGATGAATAAACTTTCCTAAGAATGAGCATTTAGCAAGTGGTTTGACTAGACCTGCAACTCCAAAGCTTTTCTCTAACTACTTTCCCAGAAGCACTGTGTCTGTAGATGTTAGGAGTCTGGGTCTGTTACTAAAATGCATAGTGAGCATTGGTGGCACACTAGGGAAAGCTGTGTTTGTCTGAGAGTAAGGTGAGCAGCACTTGGATTTGATCATCTCTAGGATCCCTTCAAAGGTGGAAATCCCATTGTCCCTTCTTTTCAGCTACTCCCCCAACAAGTTTTCTATTTCTGCTACCTTGCTCCAAATAGGCAATGGGCCTGCCTACTTCAGGACCTTGCTCATGCCATTTACTTTCCCTGGCATGCTTGTCCTCTCCTTTCACATGTCAAAATCATTTCCAAGGGACAGCACCCATTACAAGTCATACCTTCTCCAGGAAGCCTTCTGGATCATCCTAGTTAGAATTATTCACTCATACCTCTGAAACTCCTTAGTCATTATATTCATATGAATCACTTGCCACTGATTATAGACCACCTTGAACTATTGGCTATCTGTTCATACTACTGTATCTTAACTTTTCAACTCATCAGCCCCTGATTGGAAGGGCCCCTGTGCCATATGTTTTTTGGCAGAGATACAGTCTTGCATACAATAGATGTTAAAGAAATGTTTGTTGACTGATCAAATATCTGGCGGAAGAATTACTTTCCCTTTGCCTTAGTATTCTCTGTTATTCTCTTGTCACCCACAGGGTAGACCTGTGCACAAGCTAGGCACTCAGTATCTTTTTTTTTTTTAATTTTTATTTTTATTTATTATTTTTTTTAATTTTTATTCTAACTTCGGTTTACTTTACATTACTGTATTGGTTTTGCCAAACATTGACATTAATTCCCACGAGTGTACATGCGTTCCCAAACATGAGTCCCCTCCCATCTCCCACCCCATACCATCTCTCTGGGTCCTCTCCTTGCACCAGACCCAAGCATCCTGCATCCTGTATCGGACATCGACTGGCGATTCGTTTCTCACATAATAGTATACATGTTTCAATGCCATTCTCCCATCTCATCCCACCCTCTCCTTCCCTCTCTCCCCCAGAGTCCAAAAGTTCACTCTATAGATCTGAGTCTCTTTTGTTGTCTCGCATACAGGGTCATCATCCCCATCTTTCTAAATTCCATATATATGCGTTAGTATACTGTATTGGTGTTTTTCTTTCTGGCTTACTTCACTCTGTATAATCGGCTCCAGTTCCATCCATCTCCTTAGAACTGATTCAAATGTATTTTTTTTAATGGCTGAGTAATACTCCATTGTGTATATGTACCACAGCTTTCTTATCCATTCATCTGCTGATGGACATCTAGGTTGTTTCCATGTTCTGGCTATTATAAACAGTGCTGCGATGAACATTGGGGTACATGTGTCTCTTTCTATTCTGGTTTCCTCGGTGTGTATGCCCAGCAGTGGGATTGCTGGGTCATAAGGCAATTCTATTTGCAATTTTTTAAGGAATCTCCACACTGTTCTCCATAGTGGCTGTACTAGTTTGCATTCCCACCAACAATGTAAAAGGGTTCCCTTTTCTCCACACCCTCTCCAGCATTTATTGCTTGCAGACTTCTGGATCGCAGCCATTCTAACTGGTGTGAAGTGGTACCTCATTGTGGTTTTGATTTGCATTTCTCTGATAATGAGTGATGTTGAGCATCTTTTCATGTGTTTGTTAGCCATCCGTATGTCTTCTTTGGAGAAATGTCTATTTAGGTCTTTGGCCCATTTTTTGATTGGGTCATTTATTTTTCTGGAATTGAGCTGCATAAGTTGCTTGTATATTTTTGAGATTAGTTGTTTGTCAGTTGCTTCATTTGCTATTATTTTCTCCCATTCAGAAGGCTGTCTTTTCACTTTGCTTATATTTTCCTTTGTTGTGCAGAAGCTTTTAATTTTGATTAGATCCCATTTATTTATTTTTGCTTTAATTTCCAGAATTCTGGGGGGTGGATCATAGAGGATCCTGCTGTGATTTATGTCAGAGAGTGTTTTGCCTATGTTCTCCTCGAGGAGTTTTATAGTTTCTGGTCTTACATTTAGATCTTTAATCCATTTTGAGTTTACTTTTGTGTGTGGTGTTAGAAAGTGATCTAGTTTCATTCTTTTACAAGTTGTTGACCAATTTTCCCAGCACCACTTGTTAAAGAGATTGTCTTTACTCCATTGTATATTTTTGCCTCCTTTATCAAAGATAAGGTGTCCATAGGTGTGTGGGTTTATCTCTGGGCTTTCTATTTTGTTCCATTGATCTATATTTCTGTCTTTGTGCCAGTACCATACTGTCTTGATGACTGTGGCTTTGTAGTAGAGCTTGAAGTCAGGCAAGTTGATTCCTCCAGCTCCATTCTTCTTTCTCAAGATTGCTTTGGCTATTCGAGGTTTTTTGTATTTCCATATAAATCTTGAAATTATTTGTTCTAGTTCTGTGAAAAATACCGCTGGTAGTTTGATAGGAATTGCATTGAACTTGTAGATTGCTTTGGGTAGTATATTCATTTTCACAATATTAATTCTTCCGATCCATGAACATGGAATATTTCTCCATCTATTAGTGTCCTCTTTGATTTCTTTCATCAGTGTTTTATAGTTTTCTATATATAGGTCTTTAGTTTCTTTAGGTAGATATATTCCTAGGTATTTTATTCTTTTCGTTGCAATGGTGAATGGAATTGTTTCCTTAATTTCTTTTTCTTCTTTCTCATTATTAGTGTAAAGGAATGCAAGGGATTTCTGTGTGTTGATTTTATATCCTGCAACTTGACTATATTCGTTGATTAGCTCTAGTAATTTTCTGGTGGAGTCTTTAGGGTTCTCTATGTAGAGGATCATGTCATCTGCAAACAGTGAGAGTTTTACTTCTTCTTTTCCAATGTGGATTCCTTTTATTTCTTTTTCTGCTCTGATTGCTGTGGCCAGAACTTCCAGAACTATGTTGAATAGTAGCGGTGAGAGTGGGCACCCTTGTCTTGTTCCTGACTTTAGGGGAAATGCTTTCAATTTTTCACCATTGAGGATAATGTTTGCTGTGGGTTTTTCATATATAGCTTTTATTATGTTGAGGTATGTTCCTTCTATTCCTGCTTTCTGGAGTGTTTTTATCATAAATGGATGTTGAATTTTGTCAAAGGCCTTCTCTGCATCTATTGAGATAATCATATGGCTTTTATTTTTCAATTTGTTAATGTGGTGAATCACATTGATTGATTTGCGGATATTGAAGAATCCTTGCATCCCTGGGATAAAGCCCACTTGATCATGGTGTATGATCTTTTTAATGTGCTGTTGGATTCTGATTGCTAGAATTTTGTTGAGGATTTTTGCATCTATGTTCATCAGTGATATTGGCCTGTAGTTTTCTTTTTTTGTAGCATCTTTGTCAGGTTTTGGTATTAGGGTGATGGTGGCCTCATAGAACGAGTTTGGAAGTTTACCTTCTTCTGCAATTTTCTGGAAGAGTTTGAGTAGGATAGGTGTTAGCTCTTCTCTAAATTTTTGGTAGAATTCAGCTGTGAATCCGTCTGGACCTGGGCTTTTGTTTGCTGGAAGATTTCTGATTACAGTTTCAATTTCCGTGCTTGTGATGGGTCTGTTAAGGTTTTCTATTTCTTCCTGGTTTAGTTTTGGAAAGTTGTATTTTTCTAAAAATTTGTCCATTTCTTCCACGTTGTCCATTTTATTGGCATATAATTGCTGATAGTAGTCTCTTATGATCCTTTGTATTTCTGAGTTGTCTGTTGTGATCTCTCCATTTTCATTTCTAATTTTATTGATTTGATTTTTCTCTCTTTGTTTCTTAATAAGTCTGGCTAATGGTTTGTCAATTTTATTTATCCTTTCAAAGAACCAGCTTTTAGTTTTGTTGATTTTTGCTATGGTCTCTTTTGTTTCTTTAGCATTTATTTCTGCCCTAATTTTTATGATTTCTTTCCTTCTACTTACTCTGGGGTTCTCCATTTCTTCCTTTTCTAGTTGCTTTAGGTGTAGAGTTAGGTTATTTATTTGACTTTTTTCTTGTTTCTTGAGGTGTGCCTGTATTGCTATGAACTTTCCTCTTAGCACTGCTTTGATAGTGTCCCACAGGTTTTGGGTTGTTGTGTTTTCATTTTCATTCATTTCTATGCATAATTTGATTTCTTTTTTGATTTGTTCTGTGATTTGTTGGTTATTCAGAAGTGTGTTGTTCAGCCTCCATATGTTGGAATTTTTAATAGTTTTTCTCCTGTAATTGAGATCTAATCTTAATGCATTATGGTCAGAAAAGATGCTTGGAATGATTTCGATTTTTTTGAATTTATCAAGGTTGGATTTATGGCCCAGGATGTGATCTATCCTGGAGAAGGTTCCGTGAGCACTTGAGAAGAAGGTGAAATTCATTGTTTTGGGGTGAAATGTCCTATAGATATCAATTAGGTCTAACTGGTCTATTGTATCATTTAAAGTTTGCGTTTCTTTGTTAATTTTCTGTTTAGTTGATCTGTCCATAGGTGTGAGTGGGGTATTAAAGTCTCCCACTATTATTGTGTTATTGTTGATTTCTGCTTTCATACTTGTTAGCATTTGTCTTACATATTGCGGTGCTCCTATGTTGGGTGCATATATATTTATAATTGTTATATCTTCTTCTTGGATTGATCCTTTGATCATTATGTAGTGGCCTTCTTTGTCTCTTTTCACAGCCTTTGTTTTAAAGTCTATTTTATCAGATATGAGTATTGCCACTCCTGCTTTCTTTTGGTCTCTATTTGCATGGAATATCTTTTTCCAGCCCTTTACTTTCAGTCTGTATGTGTCCCTTGTTTTGAGGTGGGTCTCTTGCAAGCAGCATATAGAGGGGTCTTGTTTTTGTATCCATTCAACCAATCTTTGCCTTTTAGTTGGGGCATTCAACCCATTTACATTTAAGGTAATTATTGATAAGTATGATCCCGTTACCATTTACTTTATTGTTTTGGGTTCGGGTTTATACATCCGTTTTGTGTTTCCTGTCTAGAGAATATCTTTTAGCATTTGTTGGAGAGTTGGTTTGGTAGTGCTGAATTCTCTCAACTTTTGCTTGTCTGTAAAGCTTTTGATTTCTCCTTCGTATTTGAATGAGATCCTTGCTGGGTACAGTAATCTGGGCTGTAGATTATTTTCTTTCATCACTTTAAGTATGTCTTGCCATTCCCTCCTGGCCTGAAGAGTTTCTATTGAAAGGTCAGCTGTTATCCTTATGGGAATCCCCTTGTGAGTTATTTGTTGTTTTTCCCTTGCTGCTTTTAGTATTTGTTCTTTGTGTTTGATCTTTGTTAATTTGATTAGTATGTGTCTTGGGGTGTTTCGCCTTGGGTTTATCCTATTTGGAACCCTCTGGGTTTCTTGGACTTGGGTGATTATTTCCTTCCCCATTTTAGGGAAGTTTTCAACTATTATTTCCTCAAAGATTTTCTCATGGTCTTTCTTTTTGTCCTCTTCTTCTGGGACTCCTATAATTCGAATGTTGGAGCGTTTCATATTGTCCTGTAGGTCTCTGAGATTGTCCTCATTTCTTTTAATTCGTTTTTCTTTTTTCCTCTCTGATTCATTTATTTCTACCATTCTATCTTCTACCTCACTAATCCTATCTTCTGCCTCTGTTATTCTACTATTTGTTGCCTCCAGAGTATTTCTGATCTCATTTATTGCATTATTCATTATATGTTGACTCTTTTATTTCTTCTAGGTCTTTATTAAACCTTTCTTGCATCTTCTCAATCCTTGTCTCCAGGCTACTTATCTGTGCTTCCATTTTGATTTCCAGATTTTGGATCATTTTCACCATCAATATTTGGAATTCTTTCTCCGGTAGATTCCCTATCTCTTCCTCTTTTGTTTGGTTTGATGGGCTCTTCCCCTGCTCCTTTACTTGCTGAGAATTCCTCTGTCTCTTCATCTTGGCTTTATTGCTGCGTTTGGGGTGGCCTTTCTATATTCTGGGAGTTTGTGGAGTTCTCTTTATTATGGAGCTTCTTCACTGTGGTTGGGGTTGTATCAGTGGCTTGTCAAGATTTCCTGGTTATGGAGGCTTGTGTTGGGGTTCTGGTGAGTGGAGCTGGGTTACTTCTCTCTGGTGGCACTCAGTATCTAATGTTGATTAACTGACTGCCTCACTCGTCCCTAAAGATCAGACTCCAGACATTCATGAGAGTATATCCCTAGAGCAACCACACATTGAATCTGTGTGCTTGTGAAACAGATACTGACCCTAATGGAATCTTTTCCTCTTAACTGGATGAAATTTCACGTGTGCCCAAGGGAAACTGACAGCTGGAATTTGGGTGTCCTGTCCCAACTCCTCTGTGAAGTAGATCCATAACCTGAATTATATATTAGTGTGTATTTGGCCATAAACTCTTTCTATGTGGATCTGGCTGCTTTGCACTCTTAAGGTGAGTTCAGAATTCTTCAGTGTGTTTACTCTCAAATTTCACCTTTTCCCCATGGAAATGTTTCCTGGTGATGCTGCAGCTGCACAGATTTTCTAAGACTGCGGTGAGTCCGCTTATTCACATGGTTCTCTATGGCTAAAGAGTTAGAAACATTTTAAACCCTTGTCAAATTGTAGTGCCAAGTTCCTATCCAGGAGATACCAGCTGTCTCCTGGTTTGAGATCCACCTGGATTTGTAGAAGCAGAAATACCAACCCTTTTCGCAAATGCTTCCACTGAAGTGGAAGAATCTATGAGTCAGCAAGGCCAACCAGATGATGACTAAAATAAAATGCACTGTTTTAAGCACAAACATCACAGTACACTGGCATTCTAATAAGATGCCAGCTCATTGAAAGAGTGGGCAACTAACTTGGGGATAATTATGATACCAGAATGATCATCCAGATGTGGACATAGTCCTGCCTCTATTGCCTTCCCTCATAGTTCTGTATTGAAAGATAGGTTTGCGTTTAATTATGTGATGCCTAATACTGGCAAAAATAAGCAATTTTGCCAAAGTTCATGTGAATAACGAATAGCTCAGTATGAAACGAAGGGCCTTCAACCATTTTCCATTTGCAATGACCGGACCCTAAGAGTACAAGTTTTCCAGGAAGACCCTTCAGTTCAATGATAATTTGCGTCGATATTGTGATTCTTTCTCTTAATATATTTTCATATTCATTTCACTTTCCAGATGAGGTGCTAATAACCAGAGAGGAGACATAACTTTGACTGAGATGGAGTGGTTTCACCAGGAATGTTAGGATATTCTAAGGACCTCCAGACAGTTTCTAAACTTGATCATACACTCCTAACTCAGTTCTCACGGTTTCCTTTAGAATTCCTAGAAGTTGGAATGAGACTTGACAATATAAAAGACAGTGAACAGTTCCAGCACTGCCAAGACTAAATTAACAAGGAGGAGAGGTTCAGTCAGACATAAAGAAGAGCTATGTTGGAATGGGTTATCGGAGGAAGTTGTTTAAGCCTGCTTGGAAAAGAAATATAAAAATGGGATCAACACTCATCTGCCTGAGAGTACTTTTGTTCCTTTCTTACCTAGAAGAGGGGCAATGAACCAGGAAACTTTTTATGACACTTTCAGTCCTTTGATTTACCTCAGCCTCACAAGGCTAAGACTTTTATTTCATATATACTTTGAAGTCCACAAATGAAAGCATTGATTGTTTTTAAAGAGAGAAAATGCCACCATTTTATATCTTGGTGTGTGGTATTTCTAGCATGTCAGCTGAATTATTATATTGCCAAAGGCAAGAAGAGCCTATTGTTCCTTGAGATGGAATTAAAATAAGAAAAAGGATAGACTAATAGCCCTACTCAATTTCTTTAGTCCTTTGAATGTTTTTATCTGGTTACAGTTTCAAAAAATAAAACCGTATCTTGATAACTAGAGGATCAAAAAGTAAGCTGTCTTCTTTCTCAGTTCTGATAGAAACTCAGTGTGAAATTTTTCATCTTCAAGGACTGTCCGGAGGAGGGGAGATTGAGTGTGGCACAGAAGACGCAAGATAGAAAAATGCAAACACACCTCTCTTAACTTGCTCCAACTGTCTGATAGCTTTGGAGTGATTTTGTAACTTCTTTGTACCTCCTAAGTTCTCTCACAGACCTGAAGTATGAGTCAGCCTCATGTGTTGGTAATATAGACGCTAATGATATAGGTGTTGAGTCATAGTATTTCAGAGTTGAAGGCAATCTTGTCTAACTCCATCATTTTCACAAATGAAGAAACTGAAAGCCAGAGAAGGGACTTTTCTAAAGTCATGTGATTAATTATGAATAGTAGCACAACCAGAACTGCTTATTACCAGACCTTTATAATCATTTCAAGTTGGCTAGGCCTATGGCATGTGATTGATTCATTTGTATTGAAGCAAGTTTATCTGTGAACTAGAGGAGCTGTCTTCCTCCATGCTAGTAGTATCAATATTGCATGATTTGTAGCAAGCTAACACAGTGGTATATAGGTCCCATATCTGTTCTCTCTGCCACACAGGGAAGGGCCCTTTGATCCCAAACTAGAAAAATAGTTTGAATCTGGGAAACACTTATGAGGAAATTGCTTTTGTAGAGCTACAAGTCCAGCAGCTCAGCAAATCACAGAAGCAGCTCTTTGTGACACCTACTTACTTGGCAGGGAACAGTTTGTTTCCCCCATCCCAGCCTACCCTACGGCCACTACATCCAAATAGGAAAAAATTTCATAATCGTGTTTTATCTGTTATTTAAGCTTTGTCGCATAATTTTGTCTCTTTCAATTTCTCGATTTTGAGGGTAAAGACTTGTCTGATAAAAATCAGTTTTAGGTCAGTAAAATCCAATTTCATAGTAAAAGGATTCTTGGATTTGGAAAGGTTTTTTCTCTCCTGTTAGCTTAGTAAAGTCATCAAAGCAAGTGTTGTTCTTGACTTTGAGGTTTATATGGGCCTCTGTGGCCTCACTGGCCTCAGAGAGAAATAAGCATACTTAGACATGTTATATGAAGAATACTGAAGACTGTGATTTTAGTACTCAATTTGCCACTTACAAGTCTTTGGACCCAGGGAAAATCACAGAAGCCTTTTCCAGTTGCTACTTCTGTTAAATGGGAAAAGTGTTTTGAAAACTATCAGATCCTACTTGTATAGTTGCTACTACTGCTGCTTGTCGAGTTTGCGAGTGTGAGTGCTCTGCTCCTTTCAGTTCTGAGTCAAACTGAGAGCAAACACGAAAAGCAACTTGAGGAACAAAATATAGTATCAACTTTATTATAAGTAAAACTATAAGAACATGACTTGGCCTAAGGCCTAATGAAGCTTCCTACCGTCTCCTGCTCCAAATCTCTACATTGATACTCACCGATAGGGAAGATTGAGTCAGCAGAACAGACCATTTACCTTATCATTGTCATTGAGAGTGATACCCTGGGTCACAATTCATTGGAAGCTAGAAATTAAGAGCAAGATGGGCCTCTGGGCCTCCCAACTGGAAAACAGTACCTATGCCCTAAGTGCTGCTCACTTTAGAAGAGAGAAAGGGTCATGTTCAACTTGAGGACATTTTGACCCAAGAGCCAGAATGAAGAGGTTAAGCCAGAAATGAGCACTTATTTTTATTCTAATCTTACTAATCAGATAAGTGGATGTTCCTCCTGTGCCAAGGAGCAAGCAAGGGTGGAGAGAAAGCCCAGAGAAGTTTCTATAGTACTGTCTGTCCTCTCCTCTCTCACAAGTAGAATGGATGTTCTCTCCTCCCTATGGAATGATGCCAAGTGTGATGAGAACCTCCACCATTTGCAGATAAATATGACTTTGGATTTTTCTGTTTTCAGAATTCTTTTTAACCAGGGGAAACTAGCAATGACAAACCATTGCAAGGTACGAAAAAACAGGGTTGTTCTAGCACCATGTGTTATGTTTAGATTTTTACTTCTCCACGTATAAAGTCAAGACAAATTCCAGATGGAATTCAACTTTCTATCATCTGATTTTGCCTCAGAGTAGTACCTTACAGGAGGAGATTTCATTTTCATGAATTTCAAACACAGATACCTTTGCTGCCATTTTGGTGTTGTCATTTCACACGTGATTGCAGATTCTACATGCCTTCCTTTCTCTTCCATGACACCAGAGTGTAATACCAGGGTGCCAGATGCTGTTCTAAGTATTTCAAATGTGTTAGATTATTTTACTTTCATGGCAACTCTTTGATTATCCCTATTTTACTGATAAAGAAACAAATACAGAGAAGTTACATAATTTGTGCAAATAGTAAAGAAGTAGAGGAGATATGGCCCAAACCCAGACAGGATAGCTCTAAAGTTACTGTCAAAAATCAATTGAGTCAGAATGGAAATTAAGGAAGAGCCAGGCATCAATGTTTTTTTTAAAAGCATGGCAAATTATTTCATTATGCAGCCAGGCTGAAGGACCAATTCAGCTACCCATACTGCATCTGAGCAACTAGGTGTACTTAGGCCACTATGGTTCAGAATGGTGGCCATTTGCGTTGCAGTAGTCCTCACTTTTCCATAGAGATATATTCCAAGATCCCCCAGTGGATGACTGAAACTGGGGATAGTAGCGATCCCTACATATACTGTATTTTTTCCCTATACATGCATATACCTATGATAAAGTTTAATTTATAAATTAGGCACAGTAGGAGAATATCCAAATTACCAGGATAACTACTCTTGTACTTTGCAGCCACTATTAAGTAAAGTAAGGGTTACTTGAACACAAATACTACAGATACCACAACAATTGACTTGATAACCTAGGCGGCTACTAAGTGACTTACAAGAGGAATACACTGGACAAAAGGATGATTCATGTGGCAGGACAGTGGGGGATTTCATCACACTACTCAGAACAGCATGCCACTTAAAACTTATGGATTGTTTATTTCTGGAATGTTCCATTGAATATTTCTCAACCAAAGTTGACCCTGGGTAATTGAAACCGCAGAAAGCAAAACCATGGATACTGTATTCTATGATAAAGTATGTCTAACATCTTATGTCAAGAACTGAAGTAACAGTGAAGTAGTATACCAGAAGGTGACAAAGTAGTTGTGTATATGTTGACCACTCTAGGTATTTCAACACAGAAAGAAGTGACCACCTAATTCATAGTTTTCTTTTTCTCTGCTCCATTTCCTGATATCCATTTTACTACCTGTTGAAATAAAAGTCCATGATGATGAAATTTCCTCAAAAGTATTGGGAGACAGTCTTGATTTTGTTTTCCTATCTCAATTTCCTTGATAATAGGAGCTATTTAGTTTAAACCATGCAGGCAGTGGTATTTCCATTGAGCAATTGCTTGTGTAATAGAATTAACTTTAAAATATTTTGTTTCTCCTACATTTGAATTTTAAGCAAAAGCAGCTTTCATGTGCAAGCTGTTTTATGGGATGTGGTAAGTGAGGGTTGATGAGAGTGACACAGAAAGCCATTAGATATGTCCGACTGCTCAAATGGAATGTGCTACTTTGCAGGGGAGACAGGTTTCAGCAAGTGGCATTCCCTAGTTCCATTCCCTTTCTTCTGCATATTTGATTCAATAACAATACAGGAGCAGCAGGTTTTATGAAATATTGATTGTATGCCAACCTCTATAACCAAGTGTTTTACATATATAAATTCAAGCAAACTTCATAACAAATCTGTAAAATAGATACTTTTTCTCCTTTGTTTATAGATAAGAAAACTGAGGCTTAGAAAACTTATGAAACTTTTTCAGGCTACAGTTAGTATGTAGTAGTTCAGTTCAGTCACTCAGTCATGTCCGACTGTTTGCGACCCCATGAACCGCAGCACGCCAGGCCTCCCTGTCCATCACCAACTCCCGGAGTCTACCCAAACCCATGTCCATTGAGTCAGTGATGCCATCCAACCATCTTATCCTCTGTTGTCCCCTTCTCCTTCTGCCCTCAATCTTTCCCAGCATCAGGGTCTTTTCCAGTGAGTCAGCTCTTCCCATCTGGTGGCCAAAGTATTGGAGTTTCAGCTTCAGCATCAGTCCTTCCAAAGAACACCCAGGACTGATCTCCTTTAGGATGGACTGTTTGGATCTTCTTGCAGTCCAAGGGGCTCTCAAGAGTCTCCTCCAATACCACAGTTCAAAAGCATCAATTCTTTGGCTCTCAGCTTTCTTTATAGTCCAACTCTCACATCCATACATGACCACTGGAAAAACCATAGCCTTGACTAGAGGGACCTTTGTTGGCAAAGTAATGTCTCTGCTTTTGAATATGCTGTCTAGGTTGGTCATAACTTTTCTTCAAAGAAGTAAGCGTCTTTTAATTTCATGGCTACAGTCACCATCTGCAGTGATTTTGGAGCCCAAAAAAATAAAGTCAGCCACTGTTTCCACTGTTTCCCCATCTATTTGCCATGAAGTGATGGGACTGGATGCCATGATCTTAGTTTTCTGAATGTTGAGCTTTAAGCCAAGTTTTTCACTCTCCTCTTTCACTTTCATCAAGAGGCTCTTTAGTTCTTCTTCACTTTCTGCCATAAGGGTGGTGTCATCTGCATATGTAGAACAGTACATAAAAAGAGGGAGGCAGGATACAATCATGGTTAAGAGTACATGCTCAGAATCCTGGCTCTGATATTAGGCAAATTATTGAAGCTCTTTGGGCCTCAGTTTCTTCACCTGTAAAACAGAAGTCTTAATACCAAGTGTACAGGTTGTTTGGGGATTAAATGACAAGGTGATGAAACAGTGCTTAGTACATGGTGTTCTTTTGTTCAGTGAATATTTATTGAGTCTTAAGTGTGAACCATCATGGTAGGTATTAAGAGTACAGCTGTAAATAAGACAAATTCCAACTCTGGCCTTGTGATGTTCACTGTCTAGTAAGGAAGACACTCATTAAGCAAATAATTACACAAATAATTGCTTGTAATTATGCTGAGTGCTATCAAAGAGTGACTGCTTATAGTGAATACTCGGTAAATAAGAGCAAACATTTACTAAGTGGCTATTATATGTTGGGCACTAAGCCAGGAAGAAATTGAGTGCAAGTGTATAATTGGATGAAGAGTAAAGGCATTTTCATGGAATTTTATTTGAGAGCAGGGTAAGGTTAATGAAGGTTAACTTCATTCCTCTGGCCAATCAAGGAAGCTTTGGAGGGATAGGGGCAATGCTTGGTTGAGTTCCCTGAGAAGAAGAGAGATCAAATTAAGAATGTGTCTTCTTTCCCCAAAATGAGTTTCTGGAGATCATGCAAATCATCTAATGTGAGGGGCATCCCCAACATGAGTGGCCTTTGTATCTGTCAAGATAGAGATTTTGAGAAGCTTGTGTAACAAGGAACAAGGCTTTCCCTCTGAAATGAATGCCAAGTGCTGAATTTGCTTCAGAACTTGGCATGAAGTCTGAGCAGGCAACGAGTCATAACTACGTACTGTTGTCAGATGCTGATTTAAATATCATTCCATACAAATATAGCAGTTCTGCTGGCAAGCTGTTTTCTAATCTGGCCTTTTTTTCATTCCTCTCCATAATTACCCTGATCTAGGATGAACAGCCTGAGAAACATTGACTAATGCATCCTAAATTATCTCAGCAGGGTAACCACAAGATTTTAGCTTCTTTTGATTTTGTGCCAGGTCTCTGTTAAACAGTTTTTAAACCAACGTTAGGTGTGTACAGAGAGGTCTATAGATCTTCCAGGCTGGGCTTTCCATCAATTAAGACTGTTGTCCTTTGCTTTGTGGTGCCACTCTTCTCTGTGGCATAGCCTGCAGGGAGGGAGGTGCTTTTCATTTTTTGTTCTCCTGTCAAATATCCAGTCAGTTTTAGAGTTCTGTGTTGAAGCTCTGACTGCTGAGACGAGTTCTTTAAAGGTAGCTAAGAAACTTGATTCTCTGCCTTTACTCTGGGCCCCTAGCAGACAATGTTAAGCGTGACTTGGGACTCAACACTTCAGTAAAAGTCTGTTCTTTGTAAATGGAACATATAGTAATAGAAGCAGGTCCCAGAACTAGTCTCATTTACAGATGAGGTAATGGAGATTCAGAGGCTCAGTGGCTTGCCCAAGATGAGACAGCCAGCAAGCTATTCAAACCCAGATTTTCCGTTGAGTCCTGTGCACTTTGCACCATGCCCCACTGGTTTCTAAGGTTTCTGAAGAAGGCAATGACGTGATTTGAGCTGATCTTTCAAAAGATACTCTAACCAAAGAGTTTTTATTATAGATTTTAAAGGGGGCAGAAACAGAAAGGCAAGTTTGAAGACTTTTGCATCATCCCAGGGAAGTGAACTATGGGCCTGAATCCATTTTATGGGAGTAGGAATAGAGAAGAGGGGATAGATAAAAGAAACTTAATGGAGGTAAATTATCCTGAACTGTTATGGCTCAAAAACCCATAAAATCTAGAAATGAAAAAGAGATGAAAATCATTGGGCCCAGTTCTTTATCTTTCTGCAAAATATAATTAACCCCACCTTGACAGATGCTTGTGTGCTCAGCTTTGTCTGACTCTCTGCAACCCTATGGCCTATAGCTCACTAGGCTCCTCTGTCCTTGGGATTCCAAAGGCAAGAATACTGGAGTGGATTGCCATTCCCTTCTCCAGGGGATCTTCCCAACTCAGGGATTGAACCCATGTCTCCTGCATTGGCAGGTGGATTCTTTACCACTGTGCCACCTTGGAAGCTTACTTGCCCAAAGTCCTAAATTTGTTTGGGCAGAAAGGAACTGGAGCTCAGAACTCCTTCTTCCTAGTATAGTACTCCTCCCACTAAAGCACAGGTCTCTCAAATCTGTTTTTTAGTTTGTTAATTTTTTAAAAAACATTTTATTGACATGCATAAAAATACAGAATCATTCGTATAAACCAATGAACTTCCACAAAAGCACACTTATGTCACCAGCACCTAAGACAAAGCACAGACCATTTCTGACACCCCAGAAGGCCCTGGTGCCCTTTCGAAATCACTTACTTCCCCACCAAGGATGATTTCTGCCCTGACTTGTGCTCTCTCTTTATAATAACTGCCTGGTGGACCGTGTTAGAGATTGGGAAATTTACTACTGGGATCCTCTTGTTCATAGATATTTAGATTATTCCTATCTTTTGGCTGCCACAAAAAGGCTGCAAAGACATCCATGAGCATGCTAGTTTCTACATATGAGCAAGTGTTACTCTAGAGTCTAAGAAACCGGATTGCAGAATTGAAGTGTTATGGGCTTTGTACAGTTTGATAGCTTCTACAAAGCCCTCACCAAGTAACACATCCAGTGCTGCATCCAGTGTTGAGAGGGTCATTCTTTGTCTTCTTGCTGACACACAGTATCTTTAAACATTTGACTTTTTGCCCATTAGACAAGCAATGAATTGTAGCTCTTTATTGCTTTAACTTGCATTTCTCTAACAAATAGTGGTTTTGAGATTCTTTTTTAAATGTTTTCTAATCCTTTGTGTTTCTTGTGTATATCACTTGTGATATCCTCTGCTCATTTTTCTATGGTTATTTATCTTTTTGGACATGTAAGTGTTCTTTTTATGTCATGGAAATTAATCTTTTTTTGTTAAATATGTTCTGAATGTTTCCCCATCTATTTTAACACTGTTTATGCTGTGTTCATTCACATCAAATCTATTTTTTAGTTATATCCCTCTTGTGGATTCTCTTGTCATTCCTGCAAGTATGGAAAAACCACACACTTTGGATTTTTTAGAGCAGCCCCACTGTTACATGTTTTAATCCCATTGTCCTCAAAACTATAAGTGCATATTTCAAATCATGCTTTCTCAATTATAGAGGCAGAAAACTCAGTCATCCCACCTATAGTTGTTGGCAATGCAGTTCTTGATCTGTTTTCCAGACAAGATCCAGGTGCTCTTGGAGGGAAAAAATAGGGTAGCAGGACACACCTGTCTTTAAGCTGTGGAATCTGGTATGCACTAAAGGGAATGTAAATATGGTGTAAACACTGGTCATTCTCAGCTTCATGTCCCAGCTGTCTTCTGCTGTGGCACTCAGACAGCTTAGGCACTTTGGAATGTTTGGTTGCTACTTGAAAGTGTCTGGTTACACAGAAGGAGGTCTGGAAAAATTCTGTCTGGTGTCTATAAAGGGAAATGGAACTTCTTATGGCGCATGAAAAGATCTCTTAAACTCCTGTCCATATTCGTTAGGTCTATACAAATTTGTTGTATCTAAGAAATAGAAAGTTTGATAATCAAAGTTTTTGAAATGTTGGGATAGAATTTAGCCTATTTATATAGCCAGTTTAAACACATTCTCAGCAATAAACAATTACAAGCAAATAGTATGCTAGTATATTTATTCAGCAAATATTTAATGGATGCCTACTGTGTGTCAGGTGATATTGGATGGAAGGGTAGATGAAAATGATGATTTCCAACAGAAACACAAAGATGAATAAGATGAAAGGTGAATAAGGCTCTCACCCACAAGGTGCCTACAGTCTGGTAAATAGAATGTATTCTCTTGCATTGATGAAAAACACATCTCTAGGAATTCTAAAGGGACTGTGTTGGTTAGTTTTTAGTTAGAGTTACTGAGGTTGCTTAAAAGCAATAAAATTGAATTCACCCTCATTTACTCAGTAACAGTGCCTGTTTCCTGTGTTTTCCTCTCTGGAGCCCCATTATTATACTCTCTTTTCAGAGAAAGCTGGTATGAGCATTCAAGTAAGCAAAAAATATGCCTTCTCTCTTGCCAAAAATTTGCTTTTTCCAAGTGTCATCGACACCTTTAGGCTATGAAATGGTAAAAATAATCTTGGTTTAGATTGATAGGTATTTAGATGGTAGCAATAAGCGAAAACAATGAGATGGGGCCCTTAAGCCTTCTTAAGCCCTAAATGTCCTAAGGAATGACACATTTTTCACTGGTAAGTGTTCAGGGGTGATAATTGGCTTCCAGTTGTACACTGAACATGGCTTGAGAAGAAAATGCTTCCCCTCGATTATGAAATAGTGTTTGGTATTGTACTTTTAAAGTTAATTCAGTAAACATTTGCTCTGATAATTAGACTGCATGGAGCTTCATGCTGAGGGCACATTTTCATTTGTGTGTGCAATTTAAAAGTTTTTTAAGAGCATAGGTTGCTTAAAAACTGACTATGGATATCAGACTGATCCTTTTTTGCCTTCTCTAACCTATCCTCTCATTTCCATCTAAACCTTGAACTTTCAACCCAGTGGGGAAGTTCTAAAGCATCAGAACTTCGAGGACAGCTTTGTAATTTTGAACTTCATCTCTCTGCATCCTGCCCTACCCACAATCTTCATACTCACACCATTTCTCACAACTGTTCTTTGAAAGGATCAGGGTGCCTTTGCTTCCAGGAGAGCTCAGGAGTTATTTTTGCAAGTTAGCAGCAGCCCAGTAATTCTATCTCCTTTCCTCTGAAACAGGTGCTCAAGTCTTTCAAATTTCTCTGACCACTCTGGGTAAGTTTTCTTCCAAGACAAGAATTTGTGACCCTGGGCATCTCCAGGAGGGCCAAACAACTTCTGCAGGGGGTATCCACTGTTATACTGAAAGCTTAGTTGGGAATAAGAAAAGAATCAGAGCACCCAGTGAGGTACTGGGAAGAATGAATGGGAGAGGTGAAAGAGGGGTCACCTTATAGATCATCTAGATCTAGTCTTTCCGTTACAACACTACCCCAAACCCTACCTCAAACCACTAAGTAGCTAGTACAGAGCTAAATATATAATTCACTGTCTGTGATATTTACTGATTTTCATAACATCCTTATGAGATCGGAGGGCAAGAGCCAGTATCGATTACTGCTTAAAACCGTGGGCTCTGGATTCTTGGGCTTAGAGTTGCCATAAACTAGTCTATAATTTTGAACAAGTGACTAAGTTCTCTAAGCCATAGTTCCCTTAATCTGTAAAGCAGAGAAAACATTACCTACCTCATAGGATGACTTTGTGGATTACATGAAATAATTGATATTAAATTGCTTATTGTGGTGACTGCATGGAATAAGGAATCTAAAATTTTTACACATAGAGAGCTCAGAAATAAGCTCATGTATGTATGGAGTTCTGACATATAAAAGAAGAAGCATGACAATTCAGTGGGAAATGTAGAGACTGTTTAATAAATGAAGCTGGAAAATAGTTATTCATGTGGAAAAAGATGAAAATAAATCTTATACCATTTATAGGATCGAAAGTGAAAGTGAAGTCACTCAGTCGTGTCCGACTCTTTGCGACCCCATGGACTGTAGCCTATCAGGCTTCTCTGTCCATGGGATTTTCCAGGCAAGAGTGCTGGGGTGGATTGCCATTTCCTTCTCCAGGGAATCTTCCCGACCCAGGAATCGAACCAGGTTCTCCCGCATTGCAGACGCTTTACCGTCTGAGCCACCAGGGAAGCATTTACAGGATTAATTGAGTATAAATTTCAAAAACAAAATTTTAAACTCCTAGTAGAAAATGCCAGTGAATATCTTCCAAACTTTGGGATAGAGAAAGGCTTAGAAACAATATGCCTTAAAGCGTGAAATAAGACAAGTTACAAACTGGGAGAAAATATTCACAAAACACAACTAACGAAGAAATACTATCAACAATATATAAAGGAGCTATAAAAATTAAGAAAGCACCGGCAGTCCCATAGAAAAATGGACAAAGACATGCTCTTTTTTTCACAAAAAAATTGCAGTGCAGAAGGCCAATTAACTTATGAGGAGATTCTACATCATATTAAGTAGGAAAAGGAAAATCAACTCACAAAAAGATACTGTTTAATATCCAGTTGGTTGGCAAAAAAGTAAAAGGTGATAATACCAAGGAACCTTCTCATCTATGGTTCTTGAAGAGAATAAAGGACTAATGCCCTAAAGTATCCATTGCATGTAAAGAATTAACTCCTCGCCTTTGTATCTAGAGGGGTACAATTTATGTACTGTCCTTGAGAAAACAGATTGTTTTCTTATTCTGTGATTCAGATGAGGAGCTCTGAGAAAGGCAAGTATTAGAGAAGATGCAGAGTCACATTTTTTATATATTACAAGTAGGAATATATATATATATACACNTGTACATATAATAAAACTAATTTTAGAAGGCAAAGAGATAATGAATGCAGGATTCACAATAATGGCTACCTGAAGCTGAAACGCCAATACTTTGGCCACCTCATGTGAAGAGTTGACTCATTGGAAAAGACTGATGGTGGGAGGGATTGGGGGCAGGAGGAGAAGGGGACAACAGAGGATGAGATGGTTGGATGGCATCACCGACTCAATAAACAGGAGTTTCTTATAGTTAGATGGAGATTATTGTCAAGGTCTTAGTTTTTATTTGGGGTCTGTGGGTTTGCAAGTACTTGATACATTATTAAAAATAACTAAATAACTTAGGGAGCTGTGCTGAAAGTATATCCTATACTAAGTATCATGATTAATCCAACTGTATGCACCTGAGAATCTCAAATAAACACACATGAAATAAAGTACTTAGCCCTGTGCTTTTGGTACAAAATAACACAAGGTAAATGGCAGTTGTCATTGCTAGCATTTCTTCTTCTTCCAACCCCTCTTCATTTTATCTCCTGTCAAGCAGTCATAATTTTCATGTTGTGCCTGAGGATTAATAATTAGAAACATTACTTTACATAAGGTCTCTCCAAATGACTGAGAGAATGAGGTTCAATATTTAATAGTTCCTGAGTTTTCAACCTTTTATAAATCCATTAGACCTCTTTCATTGAATCATTTTTTTTCTAATTATCAAAGTACTCTACACATGTACTTCTAGGGTGTTACCAATACCAAAAGCTTTAACCTTTGCATATTATGACTTTGGTACTCAAAATCATAATAGTCATTTAATATAATAGCAGCAGATGGTACTGAATTAGGGCACTCTGCTAGAAGATTATAGTATGTGATGAATGGGTAGTTAGGAAAAAAAATTGTGCTCTTAGCCTGAATCTGTAAGTCTGTTAGCTATGATTATTTATTTATTAGACTTTATATAGTACCTTCTCTTTATTCCCTGCCACAAACATTCCTCTTTTCCCACTATCAAAAGAGCTGAACTATAACTTCTTAGGAGAACAAGTATTTTTTTAAGTTAAATTTATTTCTTTTAATTGGAGGCTAATTACTTTACAATATTGTATTAGTTTTGCCATACATCAACATGAATCTGGCACGGGTGTACACATGTTCCCCATTCTGAACCCCCCTCCCACCTCCCTCCCCATCCCATCCCTCTGGGTCATCCCAGTGCACCAGCCACAAGCATCCTGTATCTTGCATCAAACCTGGACTGGCGATTTGTTTCTTATATGATATTAAACATGTTTCAATGCCATTCTCCCAAATCATCCCACCCTCTCCCTCTCCCACAGAGTCCAACAAGTTTTTAATGTAGCATTGGGAATAAAAATGACTTGGAGGTGGCTGTCTGATCTCAGAGTGTTTTTTTAGGTGGAAAGTTTAGTGCAGGAAAAGGAAAATGGAATGACTAGCAGAAGGTGAAATTGCATGAAAGAAAATGGTAAGGGTAAGAAAAAAAGGGTAGTAGAGGGGGGAAATACAGAAATAGAAGCCAGAAGACCTCGAATTTAATCTAAGCTTTTGCCTTCATATCATTATTTGACCTTAGCAAGTTACTTATCTTCTCTGTCTTCATTTCCTGGGACAAAGTAAAGATATTAAGCTATTTTTGTCCCTTCAAGTATGAGCATCTTAAAATTAAAGACAAATAGGGTGACTTACTTCCAGGAAGATGGACTAGACACAGTTTCCCTATTCCTCCCTCTAAGTACAACTAAAACCTCTAGATATTATATATTAAAAATTAATAATAAAACTGAAAAGCACAGAGGAGAAGGCAGACTGTCTAAGGACCTTGAGACTTGAAGAGTGACTTGTGGTGAGTTCCATGGGTTTTCTTTTTACCTCATATATCTCACACTTGGGGCTGAAGAAGCTGGCAACCCATAAACACCAATGGGTATAGACCCAGAAAAGTCCAAACAAAAACCTGCTCTCTCTAGCCAAAGGACCAGGAAAGAGCAGTCTAGTAAGATGGAAAACTTATAGATAATATAGCTAAGTGCTCTACTCCAGCCAAACAGCACAGAAAAAACTGTGGCCCTATTCCCAGCCAAGAGGGGAACCTAGATTTCCATCTGCCACAAGGCTCTAATGAGGCACTCCAATGCCTTTGCCAGGGACTCCTGCCAGGATAGTGTCAGCAAAGACAAGGTACCTAGCTGGAATTTTCATTACCACTGGCCAGCAGTAAACTACTCCTTCACCCCTCAACATTTTTACAGTAGACCATCTGGGGAGCTTGGACTTCTACTCCTTTCTGACAATTGAAAGTGAAAAGAATGCTCCTTCTCACTGTTGTGGCATCAGAGGAGGTGATGGAGATTCATGACTGTCACCATCACCCAGGAGTAACAAGGTCACCCCCAGCAGGTGTCAGTGGAGACTACATGGGAAGCTGGAACTAAGACCCCTGCCCATCAGTGATGAGGAGACTACCTCCCTCAGATGTCAATGAAGGCTAAATGGGGAACCTGGTCTTCTACTTCCTGGCCATAATAAGGCAATACCTCCTTACCCCTGCTAGAATGATATTAAACAATGCCAACTAAAACAGAAAGTTTAAATAAGATCCAAAGTCTCATAACATAATATGCAAAATGTATAGGTTTTAATTAAAAGTCACTCATACCAAAAACCATGCAGATTTCAAGCTGAATGAAAAACCACTATCAATAAATGCAAACAGTGAGACAACAGAGATGTTAGAATTATCTGATAAAGATTTCAAAGCAGGTGTGATAAAAATCTTTCAATGAGAAATTATTAACATGTTTGTCAGATGGTTTCCAAGTAGTTTCTCACATTCTGTAGGTTGTCTGTTTCATTTTGCTGATTGTTTCTTTTTTCTGTGCAGAAGATTTCTAGTTTGATGTAATCTCATTTATTTTTTGCCTTTGTTGTTTATGCTTTTGGTGTCATAACCAAAAATTTGTGACCAAAACCAACGTTAAGGAGTTATTTCCCTATATTTTATATTTTATTTTCTAAGAATTCTTATTTTCAATCACATGTAGTTATTACATTTTACCAGTGCTTTTTCTGGTTCTGTTATAATAATTGTATAGCTTTTCTCCTTCAGTCTATTGATGCAGTAAGTTACATTGATTGATTTTCTGGTGTTGAATCATCCTTGCTTTGCCTATATTTTTTCTAGTACTTTAATAGTTTCAGGTCATGGGTTTCCATTTTTAATCCATTTTAATTTAATTTTGTGAAAGATGTAAGATAGGGATCCAGTTTCATTTTTTGCATGTCCAGTTTTCCCAACACCACTTATTGAAGAGCCTGTTCTTTCCTCATTGAATATTACTGGCTACTTTGTCAAACCTTAGTTGACCACAGATGCAGGGATATAGTTCTGAGCTCTAGATTCTGTTCCATTTGTCTATGTGTCTGCTTTTATGCCAACAGCATGCTGTTTTGATTACTACAGCTTTGTAATATAGTTTAAAATCAGGAAGTGCAATGGCCTCCAGCTTTGTTCTTCTTTCTCAGGATTGCTTTGGTTTTTCTAGTTCTATGGTGCTTCCATATGAATTTTATGGTTGTTTTTTCTATTTCTATAAAAAATGCTACTGAAATTTTGATAGGGATTGCGTTGAATCTATAGATGGCTTTAGGAAGTCTGGTCATTTAAGAAAACATTAACTCTTATGATCCATGAACAGAGGGTAGCTTTCCATTTGTGTTTTCTTCAATTTCTTTCCCAAAGTCTTACAGTTTTTTTGTAGCTAGATCTTTCATTTCATTGGTTCAGTTTATTCCTAAGTATTTGCTTACTTTTGATACTATTATAAATAGGATGGTTTTCTTTATTTCTTTTTTCAGATATTTCATCATTATTTTATAGAAATACAACTGATTTTTGTCTGTTGATTTTGTATCCTGCAACTTTACTGAATTCATATATTAGTTCTAACAGTGTTTCGGTGGAATTTTTAGGATTTTCTATATACAAGTTCATGTCATAAACAAATAGAGACAGTTTTCTTTCTTCCTTTCTTATTTGGATGCCTTTTTTTCCTATTTGCCCTGGCTAGGACTTCTAGTAGTACACTGAATAGGAGCAGTGAGAGTAGACATCATTGCCCTGTTCCTGGTCTTAGAGGGAAAGCTTTCATCCTTTCACTGTTGAGTATGTTCTTAACTGTGGGCTTGTCATATATGACGTCTATTATGTTGAAGTATGTTCCTTTTATACTCAATTTTTGAGAGTTTCTATAATGTTAGATGTTGGATTTTGTTAAATGCCATTTCTATATCTGTTGAGATGATCATGTGGTTTTTGTCTTTCATTCTATTAATGTGGTGTATCACATTTTTTGATTAGTATATATTGAATCATCATTGCATCCTAGAGATAAATATCCCATGGTCACAGTGCATGATCCCTTTAATGTCCTGTTGAATTCAGTATGCTAGTATTTTGTTGAGAATTTTTGCATCTACATTTACCAGGAATATTTGCCTGTAGTTTTCTTTTCTTGTAGTATCTTTATTAAGCTTCAAAGGAGCCTGGCAGGCTACAGTCCATGGAGTCACAAAGAGTTGGACAGGACTGAGCGACTGAACTGAACTGAACTGAACCCCAAACTCCCAGTCTTCCCCCTCCCTTAGCTACCACAAGTTTGTTCTTTATGTCTGTGATTCTGTTTCTATTTTGCAGATAGATTCATTTGTGTCATATTTTAGATTCCACATATAAGTGATATCATATGGTATTTAACTTTCTCTTTCTGACTTACTTCACTTAGTATGATAATCTCTGGTTGCATCCGTGTTGCTGCAAATGACATTATTTCATTCTTTTTACCACATCTTCTTTATCCATTCATCCGTAAATGCACCTTTATGTTGTTTCCATGTTTTGGCTGTTGTGAATATGAAAATATGCCACACATTTACTGGACTGCCTTCAATAAGGAAAGACCTTCACCTGCATATGGTAGCATGCTGGAGTATACTGTCACCCCAAGTCTAATAGTGCTGGAAACCATGTGCAGGAGGCATGTGGTAGCTCAAAGTCCAGTGAATCACAGTAACTCATAAGCTTAGTTTGCTGGAGTCCACAACACTATGTTGGCTTTGGCAAGTGCTGAATGAGTCCATAGGAGTTACAAGGACTATTGAGCTCATCAGTGGCTTCCCAGGTCCATCAGTTAGGGACCATGGCAGGCGGCAGTGATGGCCAGAGTCAGTGGTGTGCACACATTCAGCTGTAGGGAACAGCTACTCATGACTCTGTTGAGGTAGGGACCAGTTACAGACACACACAATGGTGAGAGCCAGGAAAAGGAGCTGGCTGGGAACAATTTGGAGCATACTGGGCCCTGGCTGTTGGTGTGTACTACTACTGGTATGCTGCTGGGTCTCACCACAGGCACACAGCAGTGAAAGCTGGTATTGGAAGCCAGGAGTTCTGGAGGTGCATAGTTGCAGGTAAGCTCAGTGGCACAGGCCAGTGACAAGAGATAGGACCAGAACTGGGCTCACAAACAGCTTCAATGTCCACTGCTGTGGCTGTACAGTCTCCTGACAGACATGCACAAAGCCATAGAGGTAGTGATGAAGTTCAGATGGAACATAGTTAAGGGGGCTAATTGCAGATGAGACTGCTGTTACAGGCCAGTGACCAGATCTAGGGCTGAATCCTGACCCATAAGCAGTTGCGGGGGCCTTAACTCAGCTGTGGAGGGTCTAAGCTAGAGTCTTGCTCTCATGCAGCTACAGAGGCTTAGGCTGGCAATTGGTGCAGTTCCCAGCCTCTGGCCAGGGAGACAGAAAGATACTCAGGCAGCTGGCAAAGGCAAATGTGAATATCCATGGGATGAAAAGTGGTATAATCTCCAGGAATCCATGGCAGCTGTGCAGGTCATTGGTTTCTTCAGTGGCAGAAGCTGTTGGGTCATCTGCAGAGCAGGTCACTGGAAACCACAGTCTTTCTTGTCCTGTGACTAATATTGGCAGTCTCTGCTTTTCCTCCTTATTCCTAGTGATCTCTGTCTATCTCAGTTTTGCCAGTCTCTGGATGGTGTGAAGCCAAAGCGAGTTCTTCTTCTAGTGACCCAAAAGACTGGGGAAGCTGGTTGCTCATCTCACTTTTCCTTTCCCAGCATCGGGAACTCTTTCTAGCTGGAGCATTTCCTCTTAGCACCAAGCAGTGCTGGCTTGGGAGATGGGATGATACAGGCAAAATGAAGCTATTCTTCCTTCCCCTTTTGTGAAGTTTTTCTCAGTGTTTTGTTTCTTTGTTTCACTGTGTTACTGAAGTTTCTTAAGTGCACTCCAGAGCACTCCTGGAACTGTTTTTCATCATGGATAGCTATATAATTGTGGAGGGATAGAGGCTGGGGTCTCCTACACTGCCATCTTGGTATACCCAGTAATATACCAGTAAAATACCCAGTATATACCAGTTGACAACATATATGAAATAGACCACTTCCCCAAAAACGTAAACTGTAAGTGAAATAGGTAATTTGAACAGTCATATACCTATTAAGGAAATTGAATTCATAATTTTAAATCTCCCTGAATCAAATTTCTTTTATCAAATGGTTTCCCCAGACAATTCTATCAAAAAATTCTAAAGAAGAATTCATACCAATTCTACACAAGCTCTTCCAAGAAATAGAATAGGACAGAGTACTATCCAATTGATTTTATGAAGCAATTATTCCCCTACTATCAACATAAGACAATGACAATACAAAACAGAAAACTATATTCTGAATATCCCTCACGAATATAGTTGTAAAATCCTCAACAAAATATTAACAAACCACAGAGTCCAAAACACTATTCTATACATCTGTGTCTCTTTTGCT